>VDFB02058242.1:214283749-214321911 GCA_007258455.2 Sequoia sempervirens
CCTTAAATCCTCAACCCTTAAACCCTCTACCCACTACCCTCTACACTATAAACCCTTAAACACTTAACCCTAAACCCTAAACCCTTAAACCCTAAACTCTTAAACCCTCTACCCTCTACCCTCAATCCTCTACCCTCTACCCTCAACCCTAATCCCTCAACCCTTAAACCATTAAACCCACTTAGTAAATTCTCTACCCTAATCCCTCAACCCTTAAACCCTAATCCATCAACCCCTATACACTCTACCCTACACATTGGACTCTCGACCCTAATCCCACAACCCTATACCCTCAATCCTCTACCCTCAGCCTTAAAGACTCAACCCTTAAACCATCTACCCACTACCCTCTACCCTATAAACCCTTAAACACTCAACCCTGAACCCTAAAACCTCAACCCTTAAAGCCTAAACCCTAAAACCCTCTACCCTCTACCCTCTACACTCAACCCTAATCCCTCAATGCTTAAACCCTTAAACCCACTTAGTAAACTCTCTACCCTAATCAATCAACCCTCTTGACCCTTAATCCCTCAACCCTTCAACCCTAATCCATCAACCCCTATACCCTCTACCCTATACATTGGATCCTTGACCCTAATCCCCCAACCCTATGCCTGATACTCTGCCTCAACGCCACATGAGCCTCTACACTGCCCTCTACCATATAAACCCTTAATCACTCAGCCTAAACCCCTAGGCCTCAGCCTTGAGCTTCAAGCCCTTAATCCTCCCCTCTACCCTCATTCTCACCCTCTGCCCTCAGCCCCTAATCATCAACCCCTAAACCCACATAGTAAAATCTCTACCCTAATCCTCAACCCTCTGACCCTTAATCCCTAAGCCCCTATACCTCTACCCTATACATTTGGACATTCACTTATTTCAATCCGCAACTTCTTACCTGTACTCTACCTCTTGTAAACCCTCACCCCTACCCTCTGCACTTAAAAACTCAGCCTAAACCGTAAACCCTCAGCCTGAAGCCTAAACCCTCTACCCTCTAGCCTCAATATTATACCCTCTAGCCTCAATCCTAATCCGTCAAACCTTAAACCCACTTAGTAAACTCTCTACCCTAATCCCTCAACCCTCTTGACCCTTAATCCCTCAACCCTTAAACCCTAATCCCTTAGCCCCTATACCCTCTACACTATGCATTGGACCCTGAACCCTAATCCCCCAACCCTATACCATCAATCCTCTACTCTCAACCTTCAACCCTCAACCATCAACCCTTAAACCCTCTACCCTCTACCCTCTACCCTTTACATTGGACCCTCAACCTAATCCTTCAACCATATGCCCCCAAACCTATACCCTAAACCCTCTACCCTCAACCTTAAACCCTTAAACCTAAACCTTTAAACCTTCTACGCTATACCCTCAACCCAATACTCTCTACCATCAACCCTAATCCCTCAAACCTCAACCTTTAAACCCTAACACCCTAGAAACCATCAACCCTATAGGTCCTCCACCCTAATCCCTCAACCCTATACCCTCAACCCCTATCACTTTCTCTCTATCTATACATCTCAACTCTCCCTCCCTCCCTCTCTCCTATCCTCTCTAGTTGTCTCTATCTACCCTCTCCCTCTTTTTGCGTACCTCTCATTCAATCAATCCCCACCAAACTCTATCACTACCTCTATATATCTCTCTCTATGTACCTCCCACTCTCTCCCACTCCCTCTCTCTCTCCCTCTTCTCATGTATCTCCCTCCCACCCCCTCTCTCAAGTCTCTCCCTCTGGAAACCTACCTAGGTAACTAACTCTCTCTCTCTCTCTCTCTCTCTCTCTCTCCCCTCTCTCTATCTATCCCTCCCACCCTACCTAGATAAGTCCCTCTCACTCTACCCCCTCTTTCTCTCCCTAATTTAGGTCACTCCCTCCCACAACCTCTCCCTCTCTCAGGTCTCTCACTCACACACTCTCTCTCTCCCACTTTGTCCCTCTCGCACTCTCTCTCACTACCTATCTCTCAAGTCTCTCCCTCTCACCCCCCTTACACTCTCAAATCTCTTCCTTTCGCACCCTACCCTCTATCCTTTACCCTATACCCTAATCATATCTCTCTCCCCTCTACCCTCTACCCTCAACCCTTAAACCCTAATCCCTCAACCCCTATACTAGCCACCCTATACATTAGACCCTCAACCCTAATCCCTCGACCCTATACCCTATACCCTCAATCCTCTACCCTCTACCCTCAACCCTCAACCCTCAACCCTTAAACCGTAAACCCTTAAACCCTCTACCCTCTACCCTATACATTAAACCCTCAACCCTCAATTCTCAAACCTCAACCCTCAATCCTTAAACCTAAACCCTCAACCCCTATACCCTCTACCCTTTACATTGGACCCTCAACCTAATCCTTCAACCATATACCCTCAAACCTATACCCTAAACCCTCTACCCTCTACCCTAAACCCTTTAACCCTAAACCCTTAAAACTTCTACCCTATACCCTCTACCCAATACTCTCTACCATTGACCCTAATCCCTCAACCCTCAACCCTTATACCCTAATACCCTAGAAACTATCAACCCTATAGGTCCTCCACTCTAATCCCTCAACCCTATACCCTCAACCCCTATCGATTTATCTCTATCTATACATCTCACCTCTCCCTCCCTCCCTCTCTCCTACCATCTCTCTCTCTCCCCTCTCTCTATCTATCCATCCCACCCTACCTAGATAAGTCCCTCTCACTCCACACCCCTCTTTCTCTCCCTCTATTAGGTCACTCCCCCACAACCTCTCCCTCTCTCAGGTCTCTCACTCACACTCCCTCTCTCTCCCACTCTATCATTCTCACACTCCTCACTACCTATCTTTCAAGTCTCTCCCACTCACCCCCCTCACACTCTCAAGTCTCTCCCTTTGGAACCCTACCTACATAACTCTCTCTTTCTCTCCATCTCTTTCTCCCCCCTTCTCTCTCCCTCTCTCTCAATTCTCTCCCCACCCCTCTCTCTCTCTCCCTCTTTTATCCCTCCCACCCTACCTAGCTAAGTCCCTCTCACTCCAACCCCTTCTCTCCCACTCCCTCTCTAAACTCTCTTTATCCCTTTATCCCTATCACCTCCCTCACACTCTCAAGTCTCCCTTTGAACCCTACCTATAACTCTCTCTTTCTCTCTATCTCTCTCTCCCCCTCCTCTCTCTCTCCCTCTCTCTCTCTCTCTCTCAATTCTCTCTCTCTCCACCCCCCTCTCTCTCTCACTCCCTTTATCCCTCCCACCCTACCTAGCTAAGTCCCTCTCACTCCAACCCATTCTCTCCCACTCCCTCTCTCTTAAAATCTCACTTCCACCCCCTCTCCCTCTCTCTAGACTCACACACACTCTCTCTCTCTCCCTCTCCCACCCTACCTAGACAACTCTATATATCTCTCTCTCCCTCTTAAAATTCTCCCTCCCTTTAAAGACATACATAAATACATACAAGCATAATACATAAGTACATACAATCCTACATACATACAAGTATACATGTACATGCATGTATATACAATCTTACATACAAGTAGGCATCCATACAATATACATGCATTGATACATACAAGCATACATACATGCATACATACATACATACATGACATAAAAGAATACATGTGCATAAAACATACATTCAATACGTATTTAACATAAAGTAAGACATAACATGAGTGTGTTATACCACACTCACATTATTCTTGCTAGACATGCTCCCCACAAACAATAAAAGCCCATGTCAAAACTGACATATAATGCGAGCACGTTATAATGCGCTTGCATTATATCTTGCTTTGGGAATCCACAAGCCTTGGGTTTGGTATTTTCCTTGGAATACCAACCCAAAGGCTTGGAGGGAATTCCCAACAACCAGAGACATGTTTATGCAATTTCTACAATATTTCACATATTCGGGTTCGTGCTCACTGTTAGGATTGCACATGGTTCAATATCAAACAAATCGAACATCTGGGTAATGTTAGGTTCTCTCTTAGCTATCCAACAATGTATTTTTTTTCACTTTTTGACAATGTTGAGCTATTCATCCATAATTTCTTTTGTTTGAATGTCTCTTTTTTGGCAAAAAGTAGTGTTTAGTGTTTTTTTCGTTATAAATTAACTATTCATCAAAATTTCAAATAAATTACATTTTTAGAAACTAGACTCCATTCCACAATTTTTTTTTTTTTAAATCAATTAGTTTCCAAAATTTGTAGGGGTAGCATAGCCAAAATTCTATTTTTCAGGAAGTGTCCACTTCAAAAATTAGTAAAAAATAAAATATTCATTAAAAAATTATCAAAAAAATCATGCATCAACTAAATATTGTTAGCTAACTTATGACTCTATCGATTTTTAAAATACTAAAAAAAATTTCATCGTACGAGATTTGTACAAGAGTTGCTATGTTATGTTTTTCTGACAAAAACAACACCAATTTGTGTACGTCCCTCATTTTAACCCCTTAATCTCAACCATTTTCAAAATAAATTAGTATTTTAGAAAGTAGACTTAGAGCACTTGAATCCTTCTTTTTGTTCCATCTCAAAATTTTGAGTGTAAGTATCCTCAATTTCATGTCCAAGGTCAGTATTTCCTGATTTCAAAAAAAAGTGGCCACTTAAGCCCCCTTTTTGGGAACCATCTTGGTGCACTTATCCCTATATCCCTTTTTTAATGCTCATAAGATCTCATTATGTCATGTAGGTAGGTGAATATAGTTATAGGTTTGGTATTTTAGCATTTACACTTGCCCTCTCACGTGAAGATTGCATGGAGAATGGTTGGTGTGCCATTCCTCATTAATGGTGCAACCTCCCCTTCATATTTTCTCTTCATTCCTCAGTACACACATGGTCTCTTCTCCCCTGATACTAGTATTATCCAATTTAATGCTTCTCATGCGTCACTAAATGCATCATTTTTCCCTACACCATCCTTCTTGCACAATTTTCTCCTTCTTCTCTCTTTTATTTATTTATTTTGCTTGTTTTTAACTCTCCAACATCCTCCATGAAGGCAACTAATGAGGATGTGACAACAAGAAAAAAATTCCATTCTCTCTGCCTACTTTTGATTTATTTCCTTGTGATGAGGATGTCTCAGGTGAAGAGGATGATTTTCTCATGAATATCCTCTTGAATGCTCATTTGAAGGTGAATAAACTTGTTGAGGTGCCTGTGGTTGATGTTACTAATGGTGATCAATTTTTGGGTCTGAGAAAAAGCCTTTTGTTCCCTTCTAAGGGTGATTTTTCCTCCACTATGGAACACAAGGTTACAGTTCCATTTCTTCTGCTCTGGAAGAGAGGGGGTTTCTATCGAAGGTTGATGCATTTGTTGTTGTTTCATCTCCTGATGATGCTCTTATTGCTATTGTTTCTCCTCTTGGCGTTGCTACTATTATTTCCCCTAGGGGTGTGGAGGAAGGTTGTTTTGTTGGGTGTTTTTTTTTGTGTGTCTCTTCTATGGAGATGAAGGATGTAAAGATCATAATTGACGTTCATGATTCTCTTCTTGCTAAGACACTTGATTGGCTTAGTGTTACACCCCAATTGTGAAAGTACTATTTACTATTACTGTGTAGGGTAAAATGTGAATGTAATGTAAATTATGGAGATGAATAAATTGTGCTTGTACCATGTTATCAATGTGAATGTTATCTCATTTGATGTTATTTTATGGGGAAATACTACATATATGAAAATAGATGGTTATTGAATTATTATTCTAACTTTGGAGATGTTTATGTATGCTGCATATGTTGTGAACAATTGACTATCGTAGGCATGTGTTAATGGTTGTAGGTAAATGTTCATTCTTCTAGGTGGAGGGGAAGTATCACTCGGGAGAAGATCTTGGTTGAATAACTAGTAACGTAAAATATCTAAGCATACACACACCACATTAGAATGATTAAGTTGAGTCAGTTTGTGAGAAGTTGGTAAGTCATCCTTAGGTGGTATGTCTACATTTGTAAAGGTCTTGTTTACTATCGAGTGAATTATTGGGTGATGCTTATCTATTTGATCTTTTGAGACCTTCCTTATTTTACTATGCTAGACTATGTGGGTGAATGAGTATTGGGATATAGGCACATATGCATATGTTAGCATACATGTATGATGGATATAATGGGATTTTCATACGAGTATGATGACATATGTATAAGATATGCATATAAGTATATAAATTTTTGTTAATGATGCTATGTGTATTTGTCCTTAATGAATGGTTACCTTTACATCATTTCATATGAATGTAAAACATAACATGTATATGAGCATATACATATATACATATACATGGACGTGTGTATGAGAGCATTAGCAAATGAACATGTATGTAAGTAGAAATACTCAAAGAGGTACACACACGAGGAAATGAATATATGTATATATATATGTGTGTGTATGAATATAGTTACTAGGTCATAATCATTCGATATCGAATCGATCATTTGACTATCATATTTCCATTGAATATATACATATATATATGTTTGTATTTATATATATATACATATGCATACGTAAGCATTAACACTTATTATAGAAGTATATATATGTATGAATACTTACATAGTTTTTGATAGGAATGATAATTTTGATGTATGCATTCGATTATTGAATGATGCTTTGACGAAGCTTGTATATATTTACAACGAGTTAGTAAACAGATTGTCCTCTTTGAATACCTAGATAAATGACTCAATTATGCCCAACAATGAAGACAAATCAGTTACTAACAACTCCAAAGATCACTAATGAATTAGCAATCTTCCTTCGAATTTTAGAGGTACAACTCCCTCTTGTGATTTTCAATGAATTTGAAGAGACTGAAAAAAAACTAAGGTGTTCTTTTAGCCAGAAAGCAATAAAGCTAAACAAACATTTGCCCATAAAAATGACACAAATGCATAAGGAAATTTGGAGTAAAAGCAAACAAAAACAAATGACACAAAGACCATCTGCTACATGCCTACAAACAATAATCAATAGGAAAAGCAACAACTTCTTCCAAACAAGAGAGAAAATTTAAATGCTAAAAGACTCATAGATCCTTTGACATGTACATCCACAACAAACTATAACAAAGTATTCACCAAAGAAAGATATTAATTTCACACAAGAAACTAATAATCGAAAGAAGACAAAATAGATACAAAGATAAAATCATCTCCTTCTTTATTTGATGAAATAATAGTTCAAAGACTCCGTAATCCCTATACATAAAGGCTCAGTTGAAGAAAATTCTGCAAATAAACATAAAATAACTCTCCCTGAAAGCTCTCACAGAAGCTCTCCTGTTCAACAGCCCCAAAAGAAGACCCCCCCTATTACATTACAAAAGCCTTTTATAATTTTTCCCTAATGAGTCTCCTCCATTCAGCTTCCCATAACTAATTCTTGAATTTTATTTTTCTTTATTTGAAGATCTCTCAAAAATCCTTCTTCCAGCTTCTTACTTTCCTTTTCACATCTCATAGTTTCATGGGTTTGATTTTTCCCTCTTCAGTTTTGTAACTACTTTTTGAATTGATTTTTCCTTTAATTTTAAAAGACTCCATATTCTAGTTGACCAATAAAACTATCTTGTTTTCTGATGAAGGTGGGGTATCTAGCTATCTTCATCACATTTAGAGATATTGAAAATACTCCCATGATGCTAGCTAAGATTTAACGTCTTACTTATAATTTGTTTTTATTTCATATTCCACAAGTACATAATGGAATTTCTTTTCTAAATTGACGTCATCTTGAATTTGTGTTAGCCTTTGATCCATCACCCGCTAGAGTCTCTCACCCTCATTCATTTTAATCATGTAGGAACCAAACCTAACATCAACAAGAAGACATTTAAACAAACCATCATAGTCTCAAAATTGGTGTTTCCATTTTTTTCTTTCATAAAGATTCATTAAACGAAACACGTTCTTGTTCACTTTTCCAAATTATTAATAGCCTTTTCTGCCATACCTAGAAGATGTACCTAAATCCTTGTTATTCTCCTGGCATCAATCAACAAGAAATCCTGAAAGAAAACCTTTGGATACACAAATAGAATTCTTCTTTCCAAATAATAAGATCATAATTTTGGTATGAGGGATATAGGATCAGTATCAATCATGAGATTAAAGACATCATTCTTCTTTACAATTGAAAAGTCACATGCTCCATGGCTCTTTAGCTATCTTTGCAAGATGCTTAGAAATTACTTCATTTACATCTAAAATTGTGTGTCCCACATTCTCTCCCAATAAGATTGATGACAACATTAAATTTTTCCATCACTGCCTTGATTGAACTTTCATCTCATGGATTATACTTAATTAGAACAATCTATGCCAAATTCCCCATTAGTTTTAAATATCTTAATGAGTCCTTTGAAATCAGAATCATTGATTTGTCAGAAACTCCTCCAATCAAGCCTCGTTCATTCACATTTTGATTTCCAATTGTAGGCTTCATCATTCTCTTCGAAATAACTCTTAGCTTAGACGTCATTGAAGGAAGAAACTACATAGACTGTCCAATATAGAATTCCTTTGGATCCTCTTTTAAGTGTTGCCACAAGCATGCTGATAACCACTTGAGTGAATAGAATATTGCTTCATGTTTGTAACTCTGCAATACATACCGATTGATAAATATATCACTGATAGCTTCAATCCCTAGTTGTTATTATTATGTCTCTTTGGTTTTGGATAGCCCATGTTTGGAGAATTCGATGATCTAGTAATCGGCCTCAACAATACTAGTAGATAGTCTTTGTGAGGACATACATCTTTGGTTTAATCTATATGAGTTATTTTTTCATTTCCCCATGTATCTTTGGATTATGAATTATCATGATCTTATAATACTGTACCAAGGAATCACCTTTTATTTAACTGGTATCATTTATAGAAATCATTCGATTAAATGGCCCACTTTAACCCATTCAAACTTTCGTGAACTGTAGCTTATATACATGGCACATAAAACTCAAGGCATTGACTCTCATTTAGGAAAAAATTGTGGAACTCTACCAGTTGCATTGCTAAGGATTTTTCATAGCCTTTAAACAAAATCAATTTGTGCATACATACTACAATCATTGTGATCCATGAGATCACGTTTCTTAAGGAATTTAGTTTGACCTTGGGTGCATATTTGTGTAACACAAGTGTTTGAGAATACCAACAGACAGAGCCTTTGATAGTTCTTATGCATGTAACCTTTTATATAGTTTTTCTAACCAAGCGCGGTGATATTTTTAATGGTTTCATGAACTTTCCACTGATGTTACTTAATGGGAATCCTTTTAAGAGGTTCATATAACCTTTGAAACCTCCACCTGAGTTCACAAAACTTATAAAAATGCTGCTACCCAATGAAATACTTACCTTGTGCCTTGGAAAATTCATTATTGGACTCTCAGTTAGCCTCAATGATATCAGTGCTAGCAAATCTTGAAATTGGGTCCCCACTCTATAAAAGCCTTTTATATTCTAGATATGTGTAATCTATGTCATCTAAATATTTTTTCGCTGCCCAGTTCATGAATTACAATCAATAATGGTATTTCCTTTGTCACCAACATCATATCTAATATCAAGATTATTCAACACTTCCCTTGCCATGGGAACTCTAAAGTGCATCTCATACGTTGCTGGAATGTTTGGTGTCACCACAAAAACCTACTGTGGGATGAAAACACTACCTTAAATATGATTCATTTGTGGGCTCTCCTGGATTGGTATGGCTCGAATAGTTAATCCTTTGTAATGTGCTTCCCGAATTGATTTCCTTAGATGGGTAACATCGAGGCCCTAGTTTGTAGACTCTTCCAAGTAATGTAGTACAAGGGAATCAACACATAGTGTCGAGTAAAGAAGACATTGTAGAACCAAAACTAAAATGTAGATTCTTATGAAACAAGCCCATGTACATTCTTGAAGTAGACAGACCTCTCGGATTAGAAGCTTGCTAAAATTATCTTGATCATCCTTAGATGAAACTTATGCATGAACAAAGGTTATCTGAGATTAATACAAACCTCAACAACCTTCCATTACAAACACCCAAGCCTCCCAATTGCTTGATCAATGTAGTGTAGAATATGAAGTTATCGTATGGGAAAGCTTACAAGCATTGAATGTTGAGATGTGATCCAACAATGATTTTGTTGCTGCCACTTGAATGAGAAGAAACATATACACAAAAATCATAGGTTCCATTGGTGTTGAATAAGGGAGAATTCTTAAAAAAAATTGGGCCAAAAATAGGCTAATAGTGGCTTTGTCTGGGGAATGCGTTTTCTACAGAAATGTAGAGATCTCCAGATTTTTTGGGAAAGATTAGTGCCTTGTCCATTGGGCTAGAGTCAAGGGAGAATAATAGGAGACAAGAGCCAAATCCAAAACTGGAACCAACCCACACAACAAAAAATAAAATGCAACCTAAGACACCTATATGCACCCAGACTAGGCGCAACATTCTAGCTTCCCCGGGAGACTATGCAAAGCCATTAACTGCGTGGGAGAAATATCTGCTAGTGCGAAACACAGATGTTTATTTATGAAGTATTTTCAAATCCAACAACATATTAAAGACTATGTATGCAAAGCTAAAGCATGTGAAATGAAATGACTCAATGAAAGACCCACCAAGAAGCCACTTCTCATCATAAATTTCTGAATCTTCTTGAACCTCAAGATGGCTGCCGTGTATAGTGTTGATTATGCTATCCTGAACCATCTTGAATAGATTAGAAATTATCATTACTTCTTCCTTATGACTACTGCTAATTTTAAGATCTAGATTTGTGGCATAAGAGCAAACCAATGAACTACATAAAGATGTCTCAATTTTTTATTGCAAACAATAATAATCAGAGATCTCTAAAGAAATAGCTACATTACTCTTTTTGTTATTGAGGTCATCATGTTTAAAAGACTCTTTAATATCCTTATCCACCTTAGGACATAGAATAACCTCATCTAGCATAGGATCTTCTTTATCTAAAAAGATTTATCTTTCTTTATTGCAATCAAATATGAAAACTCTCTATCCACAAATGAAGAAGTAGCTAGGTCAATACCTGGTGTTGCAACAAGCGAGTCTTCTCCTTCAACATATGATCAAAATTGAAGTATAATTTCCTTTTCACAAAGAGAAACATCATCCAAAACCTTTAAAATTTATTGAGGCTGCAGTATCTCATCAACTTGGCCATTGTTTTGCTTTTCATTAATCCCAAAAATTCCTTCCTCTTTTACAAACTCAGATTTTGAATTTTCATCAATAGAGTATATAAATTTGCTTTAAATTTAACACTATCTTCTTTCGTTGAATCATCTTTGAATGGTATGATTGCATTTTCAAAATAAAATGATTCAAAATCACATTCACTACTAACCTTTGGCTACAACAAACCCTTTTTGCCATCTTCTTCACAAAACTCAGAAGTTGCATACTCTAACTATGTGTTAATCTAAAAATTCTTATCTTCACACTTTTTAGGAGAAAGCTGATTTTCAACATTTTTAAAACTAAAATTCTCTAATTCTAGTGAAGAAGAGAGCCTCAACAAATTATTATTGTCTACGTTAATTGCAAGGTTTCAAAATTTTCAACATTCCCTTGATTATGATTATTTTCTTTCAATGATGTTGAATCTTCATGAGGCTTAATAATCATTCCTTTAACATCTTCATCCAAAACTGAAAAATTATAAAAAAAAAAAGAATCAAAATCACCCGACGTATCATCATCATCAACATGCAATTCTTCTTTAAGTCACATGACTTTTTGTGTAATTTCTTGCAACAAACTTAATCCTTCTTCAAGCTCTTTGAGTTTGTAAAATCTAGCATGAAGACTCCTCAACAAGAGCTCTAATTTGTAGTCATCTTCTATATTTAACCTGGTTCTTATAGCTTCGGAAATGCATTATTTTTAGCGATCCCAAAAGTCATGAAGTACTTTCTCATTCATTGCAAGAATTTCTTCCATAGTAGGTGTGGGTCTTCTCCCATTTCTTCAATTTTTCTGATTTTGCATCATATTGTCTTCAAAATTCAAATAGTCGCCAATCTCCCTACACATGGAGATATCATTAAAAATTTGAGGAAATAAAGCACCGATATTTTGATTCAAATTCCTAGTGGAGTCACCAAAAATATGTTAGTAAACAAATTATACTCTTTGAATAACTAGATAAATGACTCAATTACGCCCAACAATGAAGAAAAATCAGTTACTAATAGCTCCAAAAATCGCTAATGAACTAGCAATCTTCCTCTGAATTTTAGAGGTATAGCTCCCTCTTATGATTTTCAATGAATTAGAAGAGATTGAATAAAAACTAAGGTGTGCTTTTAACTAGAAAGCAATAAAGGAAAACAAAAATTTGCACATAAAAAATGACACAAATGTGGAAGGCAATTTGGAGTAAAGGAAAATGGAAACAAATGACACTAAGACCATCTACTACACGCCTGCAAAAAATAATCAACAGGAAAAGTAATAACTTCTTCCAAATAAGAGAGCAGATTTAAATGCTAAAGAATCACAGATCCTTTGACATGTACATCCACAACAAACTATAACAAAGTATTCACCAAAGAAAGATATTAATTTCACATGGGAAACTAATAATCAAAAGAAGACAAGATAGAGACAAAGATCAAATCATCTCCTTCTTTATTTGATGAAATAATAGTACAAAGACTCCATAATCCTTGTACATAAAGGCTCGATTGAAGAAAATGCTGCAAATAAACATAAAATAACTATCTCCCTAAAAGCTCTCACAAAAGCTCTCTTGTTCAACAACCCAAAAAGAAGATCCCCCCTATTATATTAGAAAATCCTTTAATAATTTTTTCCCGATGAGTCTCCTCCATTCAGCTTCCCATAGCTGATTCTTGAATTTTATTTTTCTTTATTTGAAGATCTCTCTAAACTCCTTCCAACTTCTTGCTTTGCTTTACACATCTCATAGTTTCATGGGTTTGATTTTTCCCTCTTTAGTTTCGTAACTGCCTTTTGAATTGATTTTTTCTTTAATTTTAAAAGACTCTCCATATTCCAGTTGACCAATAAAACTAACTTGTTTTCCAATGAAGGTGGGGCATCCAGTTGTCTTCATTGCATTTAGAGATATTGAAAATACTCCCATGATGCTCTAAATTGATGTCATCTTGAATTTGTGTTAGCATTTGATCCATCACCCACCGGAGTCTCTCATCCCCATTCATTTTAATCATTCATGAACCAAAACTAATATCAACAAGAAGACATATAAACAAACCATCATAGTCTCAAAATTGGTGTTTCCATTTTGTTCTTTCATAAAGATTCATTAAATGAAACACATTCTTGTTCACTTTTCCAAATTATTAATATCCTTTTCTATCATGCCTAGAAGATGTACCAAAATCCTTGTTATTTTTTTGGGCATCAATCAACAAGAAATCCCGACAGAAAACCTTTGGATGCACAAATAAAATTCCACTTTCCAAATCATAAGATCATAATTTGGGCACGAGGGATACAAGCTCGGTATCAATCCTGAGACTAAAGACCTCATTCTTCTTCACAATTGAAAAGTCACATGCTCCATGGCTCTTTAGCTATCTTTGCAAGATGCTCAGAAATTACTTCATTTACATCTTAAATTATGTGTCCCACATTCTCTCCCAATAAGATCAATGACAACATTAGATTTTTCCATCATTTCCTTGATTTAACTTTCATCTCATGGGTTATACTTAATCAGAACAATCTATGCCAAATTCCCCATTAGTTTTAAATATCTTTATGAGTCCTCTGAAATCAAAATCATTGATTTGTCAGAAACTCCTCCAATCAAGCCTTGTTCATCTGCATTTTGGTTTCCAATTGTAGGCTTCATTATTCTCTTCAAAATAACTCTTAGCTTAGATGCCATTGAGGGAAGAAACTACTTATACTATCCAATACAGAATGCCTTTGGATTCGCTTTTAAGTGTCACCACAAGGCACTTGAGTGAATAGAATATTGCTTCATATTTTCAAATCTGCAATACATACCAATTGATAAATATATCACTGATAGCTTCAATCCCTAGTTGTTATTATTATGTCTCTTTGGTTTAGGATAACCCATGTTTGGAGAACTCGATGATCCAACAATTGGCCTCAACAATGCTAGTAGATAGTCTTTGTGAGGACATACATCCTTGGTTTATTTTGTATGAGTTATTTTTTCATTGCCTCATGTATCTTTCTATTACAAATTATCATGATGTTATAATACTGCACCAAGGAATAAAATTTTATTTAACTGGTATCATTTCTAGAAATCATTTGGTTAAATGGCCCGCTTTACTCCATTCACACTTTTGTGAATTGTAGCTTTGAGATAGCTTATATACCTAGCGCATAAAACTCAAGGCATTGACTCTCATTTAGGAAAAGATCATGGATCTCTACCAGTTGTATTGTTGAGGACTTTTCATAGCATTTCAACAAAATTAATTTGTGTTACATACTGCAATCATTGTAATCCATGAGATCACATTTCTTAAGGAATTTAGTTTGACCTTGGGCGCATATTTGTGTAACACAAGTATTTGAGAATACCAATGGGCAGGCCTTTTTATAGTTATGCAAGCGGCCTTTTATATAGTTTTTCTAACCAAGTGTAGTGGTTTTTCTAATGGTTTCATGAGCTTTCCACCGATGGTACTTAATGGGCGGCCTTTTAAGAGGTTTGTATAACCTTTGAAACCTCTACCTGAGTTCGCAAAACTTATAAAAATACTGCCAGCCAATGAAATACTCACCTCGTTCCTTGGAAAAGATATTCTTGGATTCTCAGGTAGCCTCAATGATATCAGTGCTAGCAAATGTTGAAATTGGGTCCCCACTCTGTAAAAGCCTTTTTTATTCCAGATATGGATAATCTATGATTTCTAAAGATTTTTCACTACCTAGTTCATGAATTACAATCAACAATGGTATTTCATTTGTCACCAACATCATATCTAATATTGAGAGTATTCAACACTTCCCCTTCCATGGGAACTCCAAAGTGCATCTCATACATTGCTAGAATGTTTGGTGTCACCACAGAAACCTACTGTGGGATGAAAACACTACCTTGAATATGATTCATTTGCAGGCTCTCTTGGATTGGTAAGGCTTGAATAGTTAATCCTTTGTAACATGCTTTCCAAATTGATTACCTTAGATGGCTAACATCGAGGCCCCATTTTGTAGACTCTTCCAAGTAATGTAGTACAAGGGAATCATTACATAGTGCTGAGTAAAGAAGAAACTATAGAACCATAACTAAAATGTAGATTCTTATGGAACAATCCCATGTGCATTCTTGAAGTAGAAGTCTCTCAGAGTAGATGCTCACTAAAATTCTCTTGATCACCCTTAGATGAAACTTATGCATGAACGAAGGTTATCCAAGATTAACAGAAACCTCAACAACCTTCCATTACAAACACCCGAGCCTCCCAATTGCTTGATCAATGCAATGTAGAATATGAAGTTAATGTATGGGAAAGCTTATGAGCATTGAATTTTGAGATGTGATCCAACAATGATTTTTTTGCTGCCACTTGACTGAGAAGACACATATACACAAACATCATAGGTTCCATTGGTGTTGAATAAGAGAGAATTCTTAAAAAAATTAGGGCCAAAAATAGGCTAACACAATGCATAACCTTATAGATGACATACATCATGTATGTACATTATGTTTGAGTTTGATAAGAAAGATAAACATTATATATATATATATATATATATATATATATATATATATATATATATATATATATATATATATATATATATATATATATATATATATATATATATATATATGTATGTATGTATATAAATGTATTTGGTACGTTTGATGAAACATATAAACATGTGTATACCAATATATATATATATATATATATATATATATATGTATGTTTATTTACTTTTTGACTTGACAATTATCATAATTGAATATATATTATAATATTTATATATAGCATAAATAAATGATTGTTTTATTTTATAGTGCCACTCTAATAGCACATGGATTAAACTATGGAATAGTATATAAGTGTAGTATATATATATATAGTGCTGAAATATGGAAACATATAAGACTACCATCTGTATAAAATTTAAGGAAGCTAAAAAGTCAGCAAAATAACTAAGTAAAGATGAGGTTTCTTCAATCACATACCATGCTTTTAGGCACAACCTTTAGTGGTGAAATAACCATGTGCATGTATAGGAAGACAAAGGACTAAGCATAGATATGTAGTGTAAAAGATATCAAGTGATATGAGAGAAAATATAGGGTGAACTAAATGCACTACATAGTGCAACATATATTGGAAGTACATAATTTGATTAGTTGTGGTTGTATGTTAAATAGAGGTCGATTTATAAAGGCTATTATAGTTGATAGAGACTATGTGAATGGAAGTGGATAATAGTCATTATTGACTATCAAATGAAGCTGATTTAATAGCTAACGACTATTTATGCAAACCAATTATCATACTTTTTGACATGCGATTTATAATATTGTATTGTTGTCAATGATATGCTTGACTTTGTTGATTCCATTAGTGAGACCAACCTTGACTGTGTCTAATGTATTTATCTACTCAAGTCGATTCATCCACTAAATGGATCGATGCAAACTTTCTATCATAAATTAGAAGTTGACTGATTCTTTTGGTAGTTTAACCATGCCAAATATGAAGGAAATAGAAATGGAAATGGTAATACCTCTGAATCTGAGTTGTTGTAGATGTCTTTTCATTGTGAAAATTTGAATTAAGCATATGCAATTTGAATAAGTCTTCAGATTGCTATCACAAAAAAAGTTGACTTGTAGGTGATTATGTCGAATATTAGCCTTAGAAGTTACCACCTTTCTAATATGTTTCATGTGTTACTTTGCATGAAGCTTGTTGTCCATTAACATGCCTAAATTGTAGGCTTTGAGGTTGCTTGGTTTCTCTATAAATAGCTAAACCATTTCATTTGGAAGGGACACATAAGATAATATTGTGTTGTTAAATATGTTAGTATCAAAATGAAAACAATAGAACACACAAAATGAAACTTTAAACTGAAGAAAAGCAAATAATTTGAATTCAAAGAAACAAATGAAGCTTCTTCAGAACCGTTCCATCTTCCTCTATCTCCAGGGATTTTTTTGAAGCTGTTGCTCTCAGATTGTGTAAGCAAAGCTTCTCCGAATGGCAACCTGTAGAATGAGTATGCAAAGGAAGGAGCTTCTCTATCCTATATGCTGGTGGAGTGAAAATGCTGATACGGATATACACAGGGGCTGTGAATTGTGGATGCTATGAAATGAGATGAATAGGCCATGATATGAAATACTATTATGCTATGTTATGATGCTAGAATGCTTATGAATGCTAAAAGCTATGCTATTGCAAATTTGGTATAGTTTTCCTATTGAAAGCTTCTTTGTGTTTTCAAAGACCCGATAGTACTTTTTATAGCTTTTTGCAGGCAAAATCCTAGCTGGCAAAGATCAATGGCTATGAGATTGTCTGGTAAGTTTGAATGGTGAGAGATGGAGAGGTTGAGAAGAAGATGGAGAATGTTGGGAGGTTGGAGAGAAGAATGGAGCCTTGTCTTCAACCCACGGGAACAAGCTTGCACAAGAACAGAGAAATTAATTTTTCTATTTTGGCAGTTTGTTTCACGGTTGTTGAAGATAATGCAAATTAAATAAATAAATTTATTTAATTTCATGTGAGCTTAATTTTTGATTTTAGGACTATAGAAGATTTAATTAAATATTTTGGAATATTTAATTGTGAATAGACTTTAGAAGAAATATGGAATATTTAGAATCAAATTAGAGGAATTAATTAAATATTTGGAATATTTAATTATGAATGGTATTTTAAATGAATGTTGAGGATTTTTAGAAGAAAATAATATATGATCTAAATTTGAATAAAATATTCAAGTCAAGATTATATGATAATTAATATAAATAAATCGTAATGTTTATTTAATTAATTAAGAAATGGATAAAAAAAGTGATTAAATAAACTTATTTATTTAATTGAGATGAAAGAATGAATAATGTAGATCAAATTCAGAGATTTAATTAAATATTAAAAATATTTAATTAATTACCAGACTATTGTGATGTGACCATTTTCAGGTGTATACAAATATATCTTTTGCAATTCATAATTCTATATTTTCCTAGCCATACTTTGCTTTGCATTAGGAGAGAGAAAGGAAGTGATTTCATATAGTTTGAGAGGAGGTTATATTTTGAGAGAAGTAAGCTATCAACCAGTGAGATAGAGCTATTTGTGTCATTCTTGAGAAGTTGATTATCAAGCTAATTATTGTTGGAGAGGGCTGCATTACTATCTTCTAATAATAGGCATGGGGATCTCTTCTTCTTTGTTATTTTACTTTTGAATGATGTGTCTTGCATGCATGGTTGAGATGTCTTTTCTAGTAAGTGCATTAGAGGAATTAGATTATTTTGAAAAGGAAATTAAATCTTTTATGTTGTTTTCATAATGTGTTTTTAAGTACTCCATAGTAGGAGATGGATGTTTATCACAAGTATTATATAACTAATTGAACATGAAAATCGCATATGGTACACTTAGCTAAGTTATTGATTTAACTAGGAAAGCTTGTGTTTAATCCTAGGATAGATAATCCAGTATGGAAGGGAGTTAAGTACTTACGTGTAAGTAGGGTTAATCCAAGTATGTAGGCTATCTTTGGGATGATGGACTATCCATTGAAGAATATACCCAACTTGTGTACTTACTAGTTAAGTAGGTATATTCCAAGTAAATTATTATGATGATAGGTTATTTGGGATGATGGACTATCCATTGAAGGATAAACCTAGCTTACGTACCTACTAGTCAAGTAGGTTTATTCCAACTAGATTATTATGGTGATAGGTTATATAGGATGATGGACTATCCATTGAAGGAAATACCTATGCATAGCTTAATATAGTCTTAAGTCAAATCAGCCCTGAGTAGTGTATGTGATAGATGACCCTCAGTAGAACATATTGAATGAAACACTTTGACCAAAGTAGTGTGACTACCTTTGGCTCCACTATTAGTTCATCGTGATCTGGTATTACATGCTAGACAAAGATTGTGGAATTACATGTTTTAGTTATGTAGGAAAAAACACTTTTCTCAGTTGGTTGTCATTATCAGTTACTCTACCAATCTCTTCATCAAAGGGAAGGCCCATCTATAGAATGATAGATGTGTGGGGGACTGCATTATGAGTCCATGGTTGGCAGAAAAGCACCTGAGTGATGCTTCTCCTCCACAATAGGCGACAAAAGAACCAAGATTTGAAAGGAAGGATCTTGGACCATCTTACAGTTATTTGTTCTAAAGCTCATTGGACCTATGTATGTAAATGTATGTATTGTTGTTTTGTTGTAACCTATGAAGTTATTGTAATGAAATGGAATATTTATTGTAATATAATACGACATCTTGATCGTATATTCTCAATAAAAGAAATAATTTTTTTATTGCAATGACTTGTTACCTAATTTACTTATTTGTATGGTGTAAAATTATAAATTTTTACTACATTGAAGGGTTGACACATTACATGTGGTATCAGAGCTACCAGGTTCAAGCACTAAACCTATGAGCTCATTACACAACAATGTGTAAACCTTATCTGAAGATAATGGTTGAAAATTTCTTGTGCCACAACAGAAAGATAAAAGAACACATGGAAGTGAAAAGGAAGATGTGAATTTCTAAAAGTTGCATAAATTTGGGACTAGTTAAGATTCGTCCCTAGAGTAGGAACTCCTAAACCAACAACTTATGATCTTACCTAGGATTGTGGAAGATTATGCAATTAGGTTATGTAGGAAGGTTAGGAAGAGTAACCAATATATACCTTTAACCTACACAATAGTTATATGACTCTAAAGGGATGGGAAGAAATGAGATAACACCTTAATAGTAGCAACCTATAGTTGTAAAGAGTCAAGAATTCTTGGATTTAGTGAAAATACTACAAATCTATGAATATGTAATGTCAGCATAAATTAGATCAAAGTAGAGACTCAATGAAGGAGGTATCCACAAGGTTGGAGAACTCTTGACATAAATATAATTCTTGTATAAGGATAAGATCTTGCAAGAATAGAGTTAGTACCTAGGAATACAGAAAAGACCAGAATGGTCAGAAAGAAGTAATCAACAACATGGGCATGGTTCCACCAACAAAAATTGATGAGAGTATTGGAGTTTTGATTAAGATGAGAAAAAGAGACCAAACAACTTTGGTATCTCTAAAAGGTTATGAGAGAATAAATTACCAAAAAGTGGGCAAAGTCACTTAAAAAGGTGAATATGAGAAAGAAAACTAAAGTGGTAAACTAGGTTGGCTTGACCAAAGGTTTGGATAGTACATAGATTGGTTGAAGTATAAGATGAACTCACCAACATGTTTGTGAAAAATAAAAATTTGTTTAGAGGTTCCAAAAGGAAATGGAATACAATAAGGCACTATGTGTCAGATCAATAGAAGTTGTAAGGAAAACAATGTTCTAAGTTGAAAGGTACATCAACAAAAGAGGCCTGTGAGCATGGATATTCCTCCACCAAAAAGGATATTGGAAAGAGAATTGGAATAATAGAGTTCCTCTTAACTTGTTAAGTTTCTGATTATTCATTAGATCTCCTATTGGATGATCGAAAATGTTGAAACTATGAGATAAAAAAACAATGATAAATCTAACTTTGGGAAAAGTATGTTCAAAGTATGTCATTGAGGGAAGAAAAAGGCAATAGGAAGCCAACAAAAACGAATGAAAAAGAAGCAAGTGTTTGCTAGGAGTTCAAATTTGAGTTTTATTGAAAGTTATGGAAACACTAAGGGGGGAAGGAAGAAAGTAGAATGACTCAAATTAAGTACCCCACCCAACGAAAATTGTGAAAATATTTTCAATTTGAAAGAACTAATGACTTCTTCGTAATTCATGATGTTAATTGATTCATACATTTTATGACCACAAGGAAAAGGTATTGGGATTTTTGGAGAAAGATAAATGGAAAGGTCAAGGATTATGACCTATTATCATCTTATACCTTATATTTATCTGGCTGGAAGATCAAATGATATTAACATCGATGCCTTAGAAAAAGATAGGAAGATAATTTGATCATGATAGGGAAGATCATTGCCTATGGGATTGGAAAGGGAAGATCTAGGTTACTCATGAATTGAAAGAAAGTGTCTCTACACTCCTATATAACTTATATGGGGAATTTAGATAACAATGTTATTTCTATATATAAGTTGTAATACTACATATTATGAAATGTATCCATGTTGTAAAGCAACTTGACACTATAGCTTAATAAGCTAAGAAACCTATGAATGATAGGGTTTAGCTATTAAACCATAGAGATGGAGTGAAAGATAAGGTAAGATGTGATGCTATGCAACTACATCAATTATCTTTACTTGATTGATCACTACCTTACTCTTGAATGAAACCCTAGGGTTGGAATAACCTGTATGGGATGAGAAGATCATTAGATTAAAGAGAGACCTTAGGTTAAGTTTTAACCTAATGAGTTGGGTTATGTACTAGACTAATAATTAACACCTATAGGTTGGGAATAACTTATTTGGTTGAGTTGTACAATTGGTCTTGATTGGAACATATAGGGATAGAGTAACCTATGACATCAAACTAGTTAATGATTGAGGACTCTATCCTAAGAATTGGAAGGAAATATTGAGACTGAGATTCACCATGTGATGTGTAAATCACTCGAGCTTATGAAATTCTATATGATTGGAAATATAGGTGGGATACCTAGTGAGTTAAAGTAGCTACAAGTGGTTAATTAATTTAAACTCTTGAAAGGAGGTCATATTGTTGACAAGATTCTACTTTGAGTGGATCTTATATTAAAATGGAAACACTCTCAAAGGAAAGCATCTATTGTTATGTCGTGACATCATAGAATTTTCACTTAGCGTGAAATATTGGAAATTTTACAAAGTAGAACACCGGGGTTGTTATATGTGCTCAACTAGGATATACCAAAGTTGGGGCTTTCCTATATGATTAAGTGAATCCATGGAGTTAACAAGGAACATTCATGCTTGGTAATTAGGTATGCAATTAAATTTGATAACTTCTAGGAACCAACATGATTGGACAAGGATTAATACTCGAGATTAGTACCAATTTTTATTGGGAAAATTATGTTGAGTTGAAAGATGAATTACATCTTTGAAAATAATTCAAGGACAGAAGAAATCCATTGTATGGATGCCCTAAGATAAATGGGTTTTATCTCTGCAAATCTTGTAACCATTATTACATGGGAATCAAAGATGGCGTGAGATTGTAATATAGGTTTTCACTTAGTCAAAGAATAGACTATTATGGGATATAAAAGAACCTATGTACCCAAAATTTTGGAAGATTCATAAATAAAACGAGGAAATTAATGTCAGAGTTAGGACATTGGAATGACAAAGTGAATTGTTAGATGAGAAACCACTATAACCTGGGGAAAGATAGAGTAAGAGGTTGCATTGAATGTGGCAAGATAATGTTTAGTATGCCAAGAAATGAAGACAGGATTTCATCATTGGTAGGACATGTGTACTCTCTTGAGATTTCAGAGGGAAAGTGGTAGAACACAAGATAGATCACTCTATAATGTTCTAGTGGATAGACTGACATAATGTTCTAGTGGATAGACTCACCAAAGTAACCAACACTATTGGAAACTTGATTTATAGGATTTCGGTCCTAAATAATATATTGTGGGAAGTAGTTGCTTAGTATTCCTATGAAGGATATCTCAGTTATGAATGGGTAATGATAGGGTTGTGTAAACCATGATCATACTATGAGACATTCAGTTGAACGAATGAGCAATATATTATTATAGCCAAATACGTAAAAAAAATGGTAGACTAAATCTTGAATGATTTATAAACTTCTAACATTGAGGTTTGGACCATTATATGGAAGGAAAGCTTGGCAACTCTATTAAGTTGAAATAGGCTTAGAAATAAGGCTAATCATAGACTTGATAGTTTGTAAAAAATGAGTAATAGATCAAAGAGATCAATGAAACTTTGTCGATACAAAGCTTAAGTATGAAGCAGTGTCAAAATTTGACAAGCGTCCAAGAGCAATGTTATGCTTAAGATGGATAAGTAATCAATAAAAACACTTTATGGTAAGGAAAATGGACATGTAAGTGACAGATGGACTAGGTTTATGAGTTGTCTAAAAGTGTAAATACCAAAGGGGAAGGATGGGACCCATGGTGTAGTGTGCAATACATTGCTATTCCTTTTCTATTTAGATTATACTAAGGATAAATTCATGGGTCAAATGATTTCCAGTCACTATCTTAGGTGTCATGTATAGTTACTATTTTACCTATGATGTGCATAAATGATAATGTAATAAAGCTATTTGGGAGAGTAAGTATGAGTGAGGCATACAAGATTTCCCTATGTGATAGTGAGGGCACTCGAAGCAAGGTCCAAGAAGGACAAGGTTGCAAGGAGTAATGCTACATAGGATGAATGTTTTATAAATCTTATGTATTTTGAGAATGGTAAGTACAAATTTATTTTACTTTAGCTGTATGTTAAAGGCTATACATCATTGGGGATGATGATTCACAAGGGGGGAAGTATGTTACACCCCAATTATGAAATTACTATTTACTATTTCTATGTAGGGTAAAATGTGAATGTAATTTAAATTCTGGAGATGAATAAACTGTGTGCTCATACCATGTTATCAATGTGAATGTTATCTCATTTGATGTTATCTCAGTTGATGTTATTTCATGGGGAAATACTGCATATATGAGAATAGATGGTTATTGAATTATTATTCTAACTTTGGAGATGTTTATGTATACTACATATGTTGTGAACAGTTGACTGTTGTAGGCTTGTGTTAATGGTTGTAGGTAAATTTTCATTCCTCCAGGAGGAGGGGAAGTATCACTTGGGAGAAGATCTTGGTCAAATAATCGGTAACATAAACTATTTGAGCATACACACACCACATTAGAATGATTAAGTTGAGTAAGTTTGTGGGAAGTTGGTAATTCCTCCTTAGTTGGTATGTCTGCATTAGTAAAGGTTTTTTTACTATCGAGTGCATTATTGGGAGATGTTTATCTATTTGAGCTTTTGAGACCTTCCTTATTTTACTGTGCTTGATTGTGTGGGTGAATGAGTATTGGGATATATACACATTTGCATATAAATGAATGTGTCAACATACACATATGATGGATATAATGGGATGTCCATATGAGTATGATGACATATGTATAAGATATGCATAAAAGTATATAAATGTTTGTTATGATGTTATGTGTCTTTAGACTTAATGAATGGTTACCTTTACGTTATTTCATATGAACACAAAATGTAGCATGTATATGAGCATATACATATATACATATACATGGAACCGTGTATGAGAGCATTAGCAAATGCACATGTATGTAAGTAGAAATACTCACAACTTGGTACATATAGGAGGAAATGACTATATTTATATATGTGTGTGAATATAGTTAATAGGCCATAATCATTCGATATCGAATGGATCATTTGACTATCATATTGCCATTGAATATATATATACACACATATGCATACATAAGCATTAATGCTTATTATAGAAGTATATATATGTATGAATACTTGCATAATGTTCAATAGGAATGATAATTTGGATGTATGCATTCGATTATCAAATGATGCTTTGATAAAGCTTGTATATATTTATAATGCATAACCTTATAGATAACATACATCGTGTATATATGTTGTATTCGAGTTTGATAAGCAAGATAAACATTATACACACACAAACACACACACACACACACATATATATATTGGTATGAATGTATTTAGTATGTTTGATGAAACATATAAACATGTGTGTACCAATATATGAGAATATATATATATATATATGTATGTATGTATGTATGTTTATTTACTTGTTGACTTGATAATTATCGAAATTGAATATATATTATATTATTTATATATAGCTCATAAATAAATGATTGTTTTATTTTATAGTGCTGCTCTAATAGCGCATGGATTAGACTATGGGATAGTATATAAGTGTAGTATATATATATATAGCACTGAAATATGGAAACATATAATACTACCATCTGTACAACATTAAGGAAGCTAAAAAGTCAGAAAAATTACTATAGCAAAGATGAGGTTTCTTCAATCACATACCATGCTTTTAGGTGCATCCTTCGGTGGTGAAATAACCATGCACATGTATAGGAAGATGGAGGATTGAGCATGGATATGTAGTGTAGAAGATATCAAGTGATATGAGAGAAAATATAGGGCGAACTAAACATAGTACATAATGCAACATATATTGGAACTATACAATTCAATTACTTGCGGTTGTATGTTAGATAGAGGCCAATTTATAAAGGTTGTTATAGTTGATAGAGACTATGTGTAGACATTGAAAATATACAGATTGATATCGCACACTTGATCCTGATCTACTAACATCGCTTCATCCTAAATTATCCCTCTGTCTAACCATTTAATCGAATAGCCTTATTTGATTAAAGTCATCATAATTCTCCTTTTAATTAAATAAACCCCTCAATTTAATTAAATCATTGGCTCTGTGTAATTAGCTAGGTCACTTCATCTTCCTATCTTTGATTTAATTAAATAATCCATATTATTTGATTAAACCTCTAAAGTTCATCTAATTAAATTAAATAAATCAAACATTTATCTAATTTAATTTAACATCATCCCCTTTGGTTAAATAAATAAAAAATATTTATTTAATTAAGTCTAAATCATTCTTTTCTCTTTTTGATTTATTTCAATCCTAAAATCTAAATCAAATAGTCAAATAAGCTAAATCTCCCCTTAATTAATCAAATCTTGATTAATTTAATCCTAATCACTCAAATCCTCTAGATTTTGCAACTTGCACATGAAAATCAATTTAATTATTTTATAAATCACCTATTTTCATTCAAAAAAGGCATCCAAGTGAGAATATTCCTCAAATTTGAAATCTCCCCCCAAAAGGACTTGTCCCTTCCAACATGGAATTTAACATCTCTTACAAGTCCTTTTCTTGAGCCATGTGACATTAACTTCACCTTTCACCTCATCCTTCAAGCCATATTTTGAATTTGAATCTCCCCCCTCTTTGCACATTCTTCAAAACTTGCACATCCTCCATCCATTCACAAGTTGACAAGTGGCATTTTGTCATTGGCTCATTCTTAGTCCCACATTGCTCTATTTTGGGCATGCTTTCAACTTATCAATCTATAAATAAGAGGTTAATCTCCTCATCTCATCATCCAAAATTTGAGTAAACTTACTATGTTCAAATCATTAGCAAATTCTATGTAATTCCTTGTCTAACTCGTTTATTCATGTTGTTTTGCAATCTTGATCTTCTGGGGGAGTTGGTGCCAATTTGATGTTGAAATTGGCCCCTTCCCAACTCCTATGCAAGCTTTGTTGATTGATGATGAAGAGTGATCCACTTTGATGAAGAATGATGAAAGCTCCAAGATGAAAATCTGCAAAAAACCTAACTATGCTTGGATGAAATTGATGATAAGTTGCAATGGATTTGAGTATAATAAATTTGCATGAATTGTGGATCACTCTTCATCATCAATCAACAAAGCTTGCATAGGAGTTGGGAAAGGGCCAATTTCCACATCAAATTGGCACCAACTCCCCCATAAGATCAAGAGTTTGCATGTTCTTAATAGGATTTAATTTGTTTTTCTATCTTCTTTCATTTTGTTCTTGTTTTATTCCTATTTTGGGCATTGTTAAATGGATTTTATGGGGAATCTTGGTCTTAACTTGCATTTCAATCTTCTAATATGTTTGTTTGTTGTGTTTTGCAGGTATTAGGATCTTGGTTCACACATTTGGCACCAGAAGGAGGGCAATCTCACATTCCAATCACATTTTTTGTCAAAATTACTCATTTTTGTTTGTTTATAGGACCACTGGAAACAAACTGCTCTGCTAAAAAATTCAAACACTGCCGCTAACAGTCCAGCAGGGCCATATAGCACCGCTGATAGTCCAACGGGGCCATATAGCGCCGTTGACAGTCAACCGGGGCTATACAGAACCGCTCAAAACTCAAACTGTGCCGCTGGAGTCTCTAGTGTTGCCATATAGCACCGCTAGAAAGCCAAACAGAGCTGCCATCACAAATTGCACCGCTTGGATTTTTTTGCTTTTTCATGCAAATTTAAAATGGCCATATCTTGGTCATTTTTTGGTCTTTTTCGAAGCTTTTTTTTTAAAATAGGGTATAATTTCATAAGCTATCCAATGGTTTAGGTTATTATTAACTTTGGTAGAGTTTAAATTTTCAAATTTTCACTTAATGTCAAATCACAATGAAACTTGGTCTAAATTTTAGGATTTTTATGCTTAATCATTTATCTAACCTTCATATCTTTTTGTTCCTTGATGTCATATAACATTTTGATCTTTTATTGTAGGTTTTAAAGGATCATGGAGCATGGAAGTCAAAGAAAAATCATTATCACATCATTGTAACAAGTGTTTTTAAACACTATAGTGTTTGTTTAACACTTTTTGAGGATTCATTATTCTTCTTAAGGAAAATTTGTCATCCTTTTCATGCTTAGGATATAATAAATTCATTTGGGCTTTTAAAAAGAACTTTTGAATTCTTTTTGCAAAGGGTTTAAAATGAACATTAGGACTACAACTTACTAGAGTTTGTTTTTTTGGTTAACAATTGAACAAGACAACTCTCATTTGTCCTTTGGTGCTTTAAAATGAATTCATTATTGCTTTGTGGGATCTAAAATGAACATGTGCTAAAGTGTTTTGTGAGAGCTTATTTGAACTAACTTCATTGAGAAAGGACGTATGCGCTTCTCTCGCGCTTTATAGCGATCTTGAGAATCAATAGGTCTTTTCATGACTTTAGGGTGAGATAAAGCAATCACCTCCACACTTCGATTTGGGTCTAAAATTGAACAAAATCTTGTGCGAGTGTGAGTTAGGTATATTGCATGTGTTCTCCCTTTGTTTCTAAACGAAGTTCGATCGAACCATGAATGTGCTTGCTCGTTATTGTTTACCTTTAGAGGGGCCTGCCTAAGAGACACATCCGAAAGGAGAACTTGAAGGCGACTCCAATCGGTTTTTCATTTGGGCTAGTATATAAATGGATAAGACTAAACTGTCAAGTCCTCATGGTATGTAGGCCTTAGTCATACAATGTCTTTCAGAATGGGGTACTATCGTAAAACGTATAAAAGCCCCTAGTAGGATTGATTAAATCCTTTAGTGGCTTGCTGGACGCTCGCAAGGTGCCATGTCCCCAATGTTGTGTCATTAAGAACCTTGTTTGGAGTTGCCAACCAGTCCATCCAATAAGTTTATCAAAGTGGTGCATTGGAACTTAGATTCCAAGAAGTTACTTGCCATGTCCGATCTTGGTTGAAGTATAGAGGTTAAGACTTCATTCTTAACATACCTTTATACTCTTTCCTTGGTTGCATGTAAAATCATCTCTTCTATGAAGGGCATGAGGTAAGCCCACTAAGAAAAACATACCCATTGAGCTAGGATGTCATATTGCTTGTGGTTTGAAAACACAATGCTTTTATCGAAAACATTTGAAAACCAACATTCAACATGAGCATAAAATCTCAAACCCTTTAGGAGAAGCAAATATCGTTGAAAAATTTCACATGTTATTGCTTGCCCTTGGGATTCATATCCTTAGAGGCTTCTAAGAATTTGGATTTCATCTCAATTTGCTCCTACTAAGGTCAACTTTAGGCAACCTTTGCCTTGATTTCCTTGATTTCTGCATAATGCACTTTGTGGGATGAAGGGAATTAGGACATTGGACATTCAGTTGAAAACCTAATCAAGAGTGTGTTTGTGGTAAAAAGAATCCATTAAGCAAAGATTAAATCAATTGGACCATACATATGTGCTTGGCATCTTTTGGTCATATGGTTTTCATGCAAACATTGGTCTTTTGATTTTGAATTACTCTTAGAGAAAGGCATGTTCTTCACTATCTTGGTCTAGTAAACAAGTCCTTCTTAGGTTCATTTAGGATCCAATAAAACACTTCATCCATTTCGAACATTTATCATCTCATCCCGCAAACAACTTTAGAGCTTTGGAAACATCATTCTAGACTTGGGTACATCCTTAAATTAAATCAAAATCATTTGTTTAGTTAGGTGTGTGGGAATGCATCCTTTCTCATACATTTAATTAAATCAGCAATCGTTTGAACAAGTTCATCCTAAGATCACATCTAACATCTTATGGTTTACAAGTTCATTATCAAATCAAACAAAATCAACATCAAACCCTAAGTCTAGCATTGATCCAAAGTCCCTAAACGTTCATCACTCATATCACTTACACCTTTCATCCTTCATCTCATCATTAGTCCTAAGAAACTTAGAGGTCACTTTTGCAACAAGGTCAAAACACAAGAGGAACATGGAATATAAACTTGATCCATACATCATGAGTAATCCAAATCAATTGAACTTTCAAAGCCTTACAATGCTGATTGATTATCAAAGCTCACACTTATACAATCCATACATGGGATCATTACCTTCTACAAATGTCAATTGCACAACAAGTGTGAGTATGCCCAAATCAAAGATTGGAACACATTTCCCAATGGTAGATCTAAATCCAAACCTACAAGTCTGTCAGCCGAACAATCAAAGCATGAGCCTTCAAATGAACAACGTCATCCTACCAAATCCCTACAAGCCAAATGAGAATGTACCAAACACAAGTTTTTGAAACATGAATCTAGAAAACTTTGGGATGGATACATTTACAAAACATACGAATATTCCAAACATGAACAATGGTCAATTTCAACCTATCATGCCAAATCTGAATGTCATCCCAAATCAAAACATTGTCCAAAATCAAACACAAGTACACACTCCAAATCTGCTTAAACAAAATCCAAATCAACTATATCAAGGGAGTCAAGATCGAAATCAAGAACAAATCTAGCGAGATCAAATTGCAGCACTTGCCAAAATAGTTGAGTCATTTCACCAAGATGCATCTCCACCACCATTACCTATATCAACATCATTCCTTGGTTTAGGGCTTCCCCCTTTACCTAGCACCAATCACTCCATCCAAATCAATCCACCTAACATCAATCAATTCATCACATCAAATCCATTGAATATACCATTGACATCACACCAACAGATGGTATCTAATCAAACGACAACATCAATTACAGCAAATAAAAATATGGTCTCCCAAAGACCTATCACCATGGTCATTCTGACCATTCCTATCACCTCGATCACTCCAACCACCCCTATCACACCCATCATATCTCAACCCGTCACTACCATGATCACTCCAAGCGTATCTCGACCACTTGTCACTACATCCAACATGATTCCAAATCCACCACCACTACCACCAAAACCAAGTGCAATAAGTCAATATTGTAACATCGCACTAAAAGCACATCAAGCCTACCAACAAGTGCTTCAACAAAATCGGGTGGCTCCACAAGCCGCTCAAGCTACCCAAGCCTCTCAAGCTTCCCAACAAGCACAAGGACAAACAAAGAAAATGACAACTATTGAGAACAAGGATCAAGATAAATCCACCATTGAACACCTTGAAACTATGTCTACTTCATCTAATGATCAAATCAACATATGTCAAGAGTCACTTTTCAATCATGATCAAAATCCACCCAACAATGATCCAATTCAAGAAAAGTCAACATATTTCAACCCTATGGTTGAATACTTTGACAAACTCTCGCCCACAATTGTTGAGAACAATGATCAAGGTCTCTCCATCAATGAGCACCTTGACGATGTTTTCACCCCATTCTATGATCAAATCACCATACATTAAGAACCACTTTTAGAGATCTATTTCAAGGAGTGTTAGGATTAATTGATCCTATTGAAATAATGCATTATCCATCAACCTATGATCATGATGAAAATGTCTCTACATCACCTAATGAGTTAAAGGACATATCTCAATAATTTATTCCAAAGCGTGATCAAAATATTTCACCAAGGTCTAGCAATGGTCCTTTCCAAGACATGTTGACACCCTTTGACCTCATGGTTATAGATACTGAAGGAATCCTCAACTTGACACTTGATCCAAGTCCACTCAAAGATCAAGAGGATATCATCCAAGAACCCTTTGTAAGCAATTCATCCTTTGAAACTGATCCATGTCAAGAACTTGATCCAAAGCATGTTGAAAGCAACCCCGAAATCATTCAAGATCAAGAATTTGTATCTTCAAGATACTACAATAATCTAATGGACACTCTCTTATCTATGCAAGATGATCATATCCATGTAGCACTTACTCCTTCATCTACCCATGAGATGCTTTCTATGGATGGACACGTAGATGATCTTCATCTAGAACAAGATTCTATTACACAAAAGGAGCAGGTTATTGAGTTGTCAACATCAGGATCAAATATATCCCAAATTCAGACTGAGGACATCAGGTATGCAGATATCCAACATTATTCACTCAAGGAAACAAGTCAGACAAAATAGTATAATCTAGAGTTAGCAGAGCGGCAAATTGAAACAATGTCATCTATAGTGGTCATTTGTCAGAGCATGTTTATTGAACAAGACATATCAGTATAGGCAGAATCAAAGCATAAAGGTACTACTACCACCATACTGGGGGCAACTTTGTCTCAAGCAAGCATCAACATAGGGAGCACAAATAATCCTTGTGATGAAATCAATGCCAATACTACAACCACCCATCACCCCATCCATGAATTGGGACCAACATCAAAGGAAATATTTGAATCAAAGTACAAAGAATGTTATCAAAGAAAAAGAAGTTGAGAAGCATAATGGACAAATTAAATACAAATGGATACCAAAGAATAAAAAGAAATATTATCCCTATCAAACTCCATTAGTCAAAGAAACTATGGGGCAAAATAAAAAGGGAAAAGTATCCATCAAAGATGTCCACAAAAGCAAAGGCAGGATTTTCAAGCGACGTACAAAGTGTATCAAGTAGTTGGTCCTAACTCAACGCACACTTCCGTATCCACCCATCATTGCTCATCTTCCCAAGTTTGGAGAGTCAAAGGTTCCAAACTGTCAACCAATCCATCTTTTATCCCTAAACAAACTCCATCCACACCTCCACGCATGATATCCAACTCTTGAATTGACCAAGTATTGGAAATGACCCTTCATCATAAGGATTCTGAAGGCACTCTATCACGATGTGTGCACAGAGACAGAGTTAACCCTGGTATCAATAAAGCAGATCAAGAATCCCAAAATTTGCATTCAAGTGCACGTATCTTAGCAAAGCAGCTTCTTCAAGTAGGATATCGATGGCACATTATGACAGGGGCATCTACATCAACGACACCTTGTGATTCAACATGAGCTTAAAATATTTTAGAAAAATCAAAAAAAAAATGAAAATCCAAAAAAAAAATCAGAAAAAGGATTAAAAATAGTAAAGATAAAAATCATACTCTAGTGAAAACCGTATGGGTGGCGCTTTGGGAAAGACCATGATGAAAACTTGGAAAACAGGCGTCATGTATGGAATCGAGCATCTACGTGTACCAGTTCAGGTGAAAGCATCTCATCCCATTTGTAATAAATTGAGCATTCCATCCGTCTTATCCATAATAAATCCATTCATCCATGAACCAATGATCCAATCCATTTTCATCCATATGCATACATAGTCCAAATTATCTTGATCTTGACAAATTTTGGTGCACACTTTATGCTTGCTTATGGTAAACATCTTGACATGGTTTGTTTTCATGGATCCTATCCTATGTAGAATTATCTAAGCCATGAAGCATTATCTAATGAGCATTCTTTATTTGAACACCTTATCCTATCACAAGATAATCCTTGAAATCCTTTGCATGCTTATCATATCCATCCATTTGTACACCTATCTAGGCATCCATCCATGACATTCCACACATTGCTAGACACTAGGGGTAGATATGTACATCTTGCTTCGGGAATAAAACTTGATCTATATCCTCCAACTTATGTGGTGATCCGAACATTGAAAAATGTGAAATCAAACTAGTCAACGCATTTGTGATCCAAATTCCAAATCACTAGCCCATGGCATATTTTGACAAGAAGACATTCCTTATCAGTCTTCATCTTTCATCGAACATCAATCCAAATAATCACTATCAGTCGCATCTAATTTGCATGTCAACATCACATCAAATCATTCAAATAGACTTTTGTTCCAAATCAAGCTTCATAAATTATGATCAATCGAATCCAATAAAAAATCATCCTCTCAAGATATCCTTGTGTTGCTTAACACTATCCTTGCATTGTTGTGCATCCTCAACAATGTTATCCTAATCAATCCTAATCAATCAAATCCTTGCATTGTTGTGTATCCTCAACAATGTTATCATCATCATCAATCCATCAACCCGATCATTCAAACTTAGCTTGGTCTTCAACAAAATCCCAAATAGAGAACTGATATCATTACACATGTCCATATCCTAATTTTCAAAATCATGCAAAAATCCAAAAAACATCCAAAACATCAAAAAATCCAAAAAACACTCATAAAACAAAAAATATCAAAAGCATGAATCTGAACTACGTCATCTCTGAGCTTAAACGTAGGCAAGGCTAATCTTTGATCAGCTCCCAAGACAGAAAAAATCCAAAACATTCAAAAACACAAAATCCAAAAACATTAATAAAATCTCAAAAAACCTCAAAACATTGGAAAATAAAAAATCAAAACATTTGAAAATCTCAAAAAACACCAAAAATAGCCTCAAAACATTCCAAGAACATTAAAAAAATCCAAATATTTGAAAAAAAATCCATCCATCTCATCTCGATTTCACTCGAAATAATCAATCACTCATAATAAACTGATCATCACCATCATCCTTTGACAACGCAAATAGAAACAATCACAACAATTAGCAAAAGCAAGCTTCAATCGTAAAATCAAAAGCAAACAACAAACCTCTAAAACAAAATCAAACTCTTGATCATTTTCAGATGTGTCAATCGACCTTATATCAACAGCCTATCAATCAACTTATCAAACTATCATCATCCTATACAATGGATGTCCTAGGATATATCGTTCCGACAATGGGCATCATTTTGGATATCACCTTGGATTTTTATCCTATCAAAACAAATCCCTTTGGCTAAAGGTATGAAGAACATTGGCTTGTTTTTGTACTTGATCTTTTCTTTTGGTTTATCTTATTGTGCTCATTCTAAGGACCTCTCAATGATGTCCCCAACGAAGGGATTTAGAGAAATAGGAATGGGGAAATGATAATTATCTTTTTATCTATTGTTCTTGTTGGATGTTCTTGTAAAATAACTTGGCAAATACTTGCTTTGTTAGGTACGTCGTAGCAAGGTTTCTGTATGTCAAGTGTGAACAAGAATAATCCTATCTGTTTGTCAAGTCAAAGTCCATCGCATTAGGTACAACGCCATCCTGGTTCTTTATACCCTGATGCATCATGCCTACATGTGTTATCAAACATAAGGTAATTGGCCCTTTGAAAATCCCAACTCCTCAGCAAGTAATCATCATCATCATCATCATCTCATGTCTTGTTGGAATCTCTTATTTTCTTCTATCTCTTGCTTTTCACGCTAACATGGTACTATGACAGTTAATCATAACTCATCACCATTGCATCTATCTTGCATCCACAAACCATCAACATATTGCATAATGAATATCATATCATATAGAAAGAATTAATCATACCACATGCATTCATCCCCATCATTGCATAATATATATTGGTTATTTTAGACATCTCATAAACCATACATTTATCACCTATTTGAATAATCATAAAAGCATCATCATATCATATCATGTACATCCATATCATGTGCATCATCATATCATCCATTGCATATAAACATCATAATCATCTCATCTATATCATCAATAATGTCACTATCATGGTGCAAATCAAGATCAATTGTGTGTAATATATCAACATAGGCACGAGGCTAGCCATGGCTAATGACTGTCTACATCATCAAATCTATCTACATCAAATATTCGAGTTGAACTGATCTTGAACCTCTTTGTCGAGAGATTGACCCTCAAATCAAACCTCTTCACCCGATCTCTCGAGGGGGCAGTATACCAGCGTAATTCTTCATTCGCTGGGGCAGCAGTGGGGCATCCGAAAAAATTAGAGAAATTTTGACTTTTGATCATGGAAAGATTATTCTTTGAACCAACACAACAAGTGCATCACTTCAAAGAGGGGAAAAATGTAGACATCGAAAATATACAGATTGATATCTCACACTTGATCCTGATCTACTAACATCGCTTCATCCTAAATTATCCCTCTGTCTAACCATTTAATCGAATAGCCTTATTTGATTAAATTCATCATAATTCTCCTTTTAATTAAATAAATCCCTCAATTTAATTAAATCATTGTCTCTGTGTAATTAGCTAGATCACTTCATCTTCCTATCTTTGATTTAATTAAATAATCCATATTATTTGATTAAATCTCTAAAGTTCATCTAATTAAATTAAATAAATCAAACATTTATCTAATTTAATCTAGCATCACCCCTTTGGTTAAATAAATCAAAAATATTTATTTAACGAAGTCTGAATCATTCTTTCTCTTTTTTATTTATTTCAATCCTAAAATCTAAATCAAATAGTCAAATCGCTAAATCTCCTTAATTAATCCAAATCTGATTAATTTAATCTAATCACTCCAATCCTCTAGATTTTCCAACTTGGACATGAAAATCAATTTAATTATTTTATAAATCACCTATTTTCATTCAAAAAAGGCATCCAAGTGGGAATATTCCTCAAATTTGAAATCTCCCCCCAAAAGGACTTGTCCCTTCCAACATGGTATTTAACATCTCTTAAAAGTCCTTTTCTTGAGCAGCATGGCATTAACTTCACACTCACCTCATCCTTCAAGCCGCCACAATTTAAATCTCTCCCCCTCTTTGCATTCTTCAAAACTTGCATCCTCCATCCATTCACAAGTTGACAAGTGGCATTTTGTGTTAGCTCATTCTTAGTCCCACATTGCTCTATTTTGGGCATGCTTTCAACTTATCAATCTATAAATAAGAGGTTAATCTCCTCATCTCATCATCCACAATCCAAGCAAAGTTACCATGCTAAAATACTTAGACATTTCCATCCATCATTTGAATGCTTAGCTAGGATTTTTGTAGATTTGGCTTGGAGTTCTCATCTTTTCATCAAAAGTGGATCAACAATCTCTTCAACATTCGAATCTTGCATCATAGGAATTGGGAAAGGGCCAATCTTCACATCAAATTGGCACCAATTCCCCCATGGGATCAAGTGTTTGCACATCTAATTAGGATTTCATCTTGTTTTTGCCATTTGCATTGTGTTCTTCACTATTTTCATTCCTAGTTTGATTTGTAAATGGATTTCATGGGGAATCCTTCTTTTGGCTTGTAATTCCTTGTCTAACTCGTGTATTCATGTTGTTTTGCAGGTACTAGGAAAAGGGTTCGCACACTATGTGAATGGAGTTCGATAATAGTCATTATTGACTATGTCAAATGAAGACGATTTAATAGTTAACGAATGTTTTGTAAAAAAATTATCATATTGTTTGACATGTGATTTATAACATTGTATTGTTGTCAATGATATGCTTGAATTTGTCGATGCCATTAGTGAGACCAACCTTGACTTTGTCTAATGTATTTATCTACTCAAGTCAATTCATCCACTAAATGGATATATGCAAACTTGTTGTCATAAAATGGAAGTTGACTGATTCTTTTGGTAGCTTAATCGAACCAAATATGAAGGAAATAGAACAGGGGAAACTTTAGTGGCGAATCTTCACCAATTGGTGAATTTTAGAAATTGGCCAAGTCGAAATTGGTGAATTAAACACACCGAACAAGGTGTCCAAATTGCCCAGATTATATGAATTATCGGTCCAATGCAAGTCAATTTACCAACAATTTTTTTTATGAGGCATATTTAAGTAACAAATTCACCATAACAAACTATGCATTTCAAATGGACCGATTAATATTTTCGCTTAGAATCCTGGAAGCATGTAATAAAACACCTACATATTTGCCAATACTATTAAAACAACATTGTATCAGGACCCATTTCGCCAATTAAAATTTACAAATAGTTTCTTGTGAAGACCCATTTTGCCAATTAAAATTTATAAATGGTTGCTTATGAGGACTTATTTATCCAATAACATTAAAAAATAATTACATTTGAGGAAATTTTTTGCCTTGGAAACTACAACATATCATTGTATAAGTACGCGAGATTCGCCAAATTTCTAATATACCATTTAAAAATCCTGTAGAATTTTCCAAATATGGATTAATATAAATACAATTGAAACTGTAATTTATTCTTACACATTTTTTTTAGTTCTCGATTCAAAAGTCAATGAAAGCCAAAAACATAAACTTAAAGGTGAGTGATCATTTCTTCATAGTGTTATAAGATTTCTTTATCTCTTTTCCATTCTTGCTTCAATCTTAAAGATGATATTGAGTAGGGAATGAGATCTATATTCTTTGTCATTCTTAAATAAGAAGAGATTTTTTTCCAACTTTTATTCAAAGTGAGAGATCAATATGTTGAGCAACAAAGGTAAGACTTCTTAGGGTGGTGAAGGGATTGGGAGGCCATGAAAATGCCCAAAATGTAGAGGTACCATACAGTCTTACTTTGGAATTGGAAATGCTTCTGATCCATCAGATCAAGATGTAGCTACATCATCAACTCTTCCACCAAATATTAATGAAGAAGGCATTCACAATACCTCACCACCACCGGAAGGTCAAGGTGAGATTGTCATTGAGTTAAATGTATCAAATGAGGATGGCAATACTGTAGAAGATGTTCCGAGGGATACCCTAGTTAGCTAGAATGAGA
>VDFB02058242.1:214322011-214506379 GCA_007258455.2 Sequoia sempervirens
ATATATATATATATATGTATGTATGTATGTATGTTTATTTACTTGTTGACTTGATAATTATCGAAATTGAATATATATTATATTATTTATATATAGCTCATAAATAAATGATTGTTTTATTTTATAGTGCTGCTCTAATAGCGCATGGATTAGACTATGGGATAGTATATAAGTGTAGTATATATATATATAGCACTGAAATATGGAAACATATAATACTACCATCTGTACAACATTAAGGAAGCTAAAAAGTCAGAAAAATTACTATAGCAAAGATGAGGTTTCTTCAATCACATACCATGCTTTTAGGTGCATCCTTCGGTGGTGAAATAACCATGCACATGTATAGGAAGATGGAGGATTGAGCATGGATATGTAGTGTAGAAGATATCAAGTGATATGAGAGAAAATATAGGGCGAACTAAACATAGTACATAATGCAACATATATTGGAACTATACAATTCAATTACTTGCGGTTGTATGTTAGATAGAGGCCAATTTATAAAGGTTGTTATAGTTGATAGAGACTATGTGTAGACATTGAAAATATACAGATTGATATCGCACACTTGATCCTGATCTACTAACATCGCTTCATCCTAAATTATCCCTCTGTCTAACCATTTAATCGAATAGCCTTATTTGATTAAAGTCATCATAATTCTCCCTTTTAATTAAATAAATCCCTCAATTTAACTAAATCATTGTCTCTGTGTAATTACCTAGATCACTTCATCTTCCTATCTTTGATTTAATTAAATAATCCATATTATTTGATTAAATCTCTAAAGTTCATCTAATTAAATTAAATAAATCAAACATTTATCTAATTTAATTTAACATCACCCCCTTTGGTTAAATAAATCAAAAATATTTATTTGGTGATCTAAATCATTTCTTTTCTCTTTTTGATTTATTTCAATCCTAAAATCTAAATCAAATAAAGATCAAAATCGAAACTAAATCTCCTTAAATTAATCAAATCGATTAGTTTAATCCTAATCCTCGTCCTCCCTAAGTTTTAACTTGAACATGAAAATCAATTTAATTATTTCTCGTCCACCTATTTTCAATTCAAAGGGCTCGAGACAGAATATTCCTCAAATTTGAAATCCCCCCCCAAAAAGGACTTGTCCCTTCCAACATGGCATTTAACATCTCTTACAAGTCCTTTTCTTGAGCCATGTGACATTAACTTCACCTTTCACCTCATCCTTCAAGCCATATTTTGAATTTGAATCTCCCCCTTCTTTGCACATTCTTCAAAACTTGCACATCCTCCATCCATTCACAAGTTGACAAGTGGCATTTTGTCATTGGCTCATTCTTAGTCCCACATTGCTCTATTTTGGGCATGCTTTCAACTTATCAATCTATAAATAAGAGGTTAATCTCCTCATCTCATCATCCACAATTTGAGTAAACTTACTATGAACGATGTTCAGCGAATTTATACTAATTTCTTCCTTCAAGACTACGGCTTCCATGTTGTTTTCGTTTGATCTTATGGGGAGTTGGTGTTGCCAATTTTATGTGAAATTGTCCCCAACTCTATACAAGATTTGTTGATTGATGAAAGCTCCGTTAAGAATCTACGCTAAAACCTAACTAACCTTGGATGGGAAGTGTTGGATTGCTATGGATTTGAGTTTAATAAATTTGCACAAATTGTGGATCACTCTTCATCATCAATCAACAAAGCTTGCATAGGAGTTGGGAAAGGTCCAATTTCCACATCAAATTGGCACCAACTCCCCCATAAGATCAAGAGTTTGCATGTTCTTAATAGGATTTAATTTGTTTTTTCATCTTCTTTCATTTTGTTCTTGTTTTATTCCTATTTTGGGCATTGTTAAATGGATTTTATGGGGAATCTTGGTCTTAACTTGCATTTCAATCTTCTAATATGTTTGTTTGTTGTGTTTTGTAGGTATTAGGATCTTGGTTCACACCTTTGGCGCTAGGAGGGAAATATCACATTCCAATCACATTTTTTGTCAAAATTACACATTTTTGTTTGTTTACAGGAAACAACACCACTCACAGTCCAGCGGGGCTATATAGCACCACTGGAAACAAACTGCTCTGCTAAAAACTTCAAACAGCGTTGCTGACAGTCCAACGGGGCCATATAGCGCCACTGACAGTCCAACGGGGCCATATAGCACCGTTGACAGTCAAGCGGGGCTATACAGAACTACTCAAAACTCAAACTGCACCGCTGGAGTCTCCAACGTTGCCATATAGCACCACTAGAATGCCAAACAGAGCCACCATCACAAACTGCACCACTTGGATTTTTTTGCTTTTTCATGCAAATTTAAAATGGCCATATCTTGGTCTTTTTCGAAGCTTTTTTTTTGAAATGGGGTAGAATTTCATAAGCTATCCAATGGTTTAGTTTATTATTAACTTTAGTAGAGTTTAAATTTTCAAATTTTAACTTAATGTCAAATCACAATGAAACTTGGTCTAAATTTTAGGGTTTTTATGCTTAATCATTTATCTAACCTTCATATCTTTTTGTTCCTTGATGTAATATAACATTTTGATCTTTTATTGTAGGTTTTAAAGGATCATGGAGCATGAAATTCAAAGAAAAATCATTATCACATCATTGTAACAAGTGTTTTCAAACACTTTAGTGTTTGTTTAACAATTTTTGAGGATTCATTATTCTTAAGGAAAATTTGTCATCCTTTTCATGCTTAGGATATAATAAATTCATTTGGGCTTTAAAAAGAACTTTTGAATTCTTTTTGCAAAGGGTTTAAAATGAACGTTAGGACTACAACTTACTAGAATTTTTTTTTTCGGTTAACAATTGAACAAGACAACTCTCATTTTTCCTTTGGTGCTTTAAAATGAATTCATTATTGCTTTGTGGGATCTAAAATTAACATGTGCTACATTGTTTTGTGAGAGCTTACTTGAACTAACTTAATTGAAAAAGGACGTATGCGCTTCTCTCGCGCTTTATAGCGATCTTGAGAATCAATAGGTCTTTTCATGACTTTAGGGTGAGATAAAGCAATCACCTCCACACTTCAATTTGGGTCTAAAATTGAACAAAATCTTGTGCGAGTGTGAGTTAGGTATATTTCATGTGTTCTTCCTTTATTTCTAAACAAAGGTCGATTGAACCATGAATGTGCTTGCTCATTATTGTTTACCTTTAGAGGGGTCTGCCTAAGAGACACATCCGAAAGGAGAACTTGAAGGTGACTCCAACCGGTTTTTCATTTGGGCCGGTATATAAATGGATAAGACTAAACTATCAAGTCCTCATGGTATGTAGGCCTTAGCCGTATAGTGTCTTTCAGAATGGGGTACTATCATAAAACGTATAAGAGCCCCTAGTAGGATTGATTAAAGCCTTTAGTGGCTTGCTAGATGCTTGCAAGGTGCCATGTCCCCAATGTTGTGTCATTAAGAACCTTGTTTGTAGTTGCGAACCAGTGCATCCGACAATTTTATCAAAGTGGTGCATTGGAACTTAGATTCCAAGAAGTTACTTTCCATGTCCGATCTTGGTTGAAGTATAGAGGTTAAGACTTCATTCTTAACATACCTTTATACTCTTTCCTTGGTTGCATGTAAAATCATCTCTTCTACAAAGGGCATGAGGCAATCCCACTAAGAAAAACGTACCAATTGAGCTAGGATGTCATATTGCTTGTGGTTTGAAAACACAATGCTTTTTATCGAAACATTTGAAAACCAACATTCAACATGAGCATAAAATCTCAAACCCTTTAGGAGAGAAGCAAATATCACAGGCCCCTTACATGTTATTGCTTTCCCTTGGGATTCGTGTCCTTAGGAGCATCTAAACATTTGGATTTCATCTCAATTTGTTTCTACTAAAGTCAACTTTAGGTAACCTTTGCCTTGGTTTCCTTGATTTCTGCATAATGCACTTTGTGGGATGAAAGGGAATTAGGACATTGGACATTCAGTTGAAAACCTAATCAAGGGTGTGTTTGTGGTTAAAAGAATCCATTAAGAAAATATTAAATCAATTGGACCACACATATGTGCTTGGCATCTTTTGGTCGTATGGTTTTCATGCAAACATTGGTCTTTTGATTTTGAATTACTCTTAGAGAAAGGCATGTTCTTCACTATCTTGGTCTCGTAAACAAGTCCTTCCTAGGTTCATTTAGGATCAAATTGAATACTTCATCCACCCAAAACATCTATCAAAACAAATCCCACCAAACAACTTTAGAACTTTGGAAACATCATTATCTAGACTTGGGTACATCCTTAAATCAAATCAAAATCATTTGTTTAGTTAGGTGTGTGGGAATGCATCATTTCTCATACATTTAATTAAATCAGCAATCCTTTGAAGAAATTCATCCTAAGATCACATCTAACATCTTATGGTTTGCAAGTTCATTATCAAATCAAACAAAATCAACATCAAACCCTAAGTCTACATTGATCCAAAGTCCCTAAACGCTCATCACCTATATCACTTACACCTTTCATCCTTCATCTCATCATTAGTCCTAAGAAACTTAGAGGTCACTTTTGCAAATAAGGTCAAAACACAAGAGGAACATGAATATAAACTTGATCCATACATCATGAGGTAATCCAAATCAATTGAACTCTTCAAAGTCTTTACAATGCTGATTGATTATCAAAACTCACACTTATACAATCCATACATGGGATCATTACCTTCTACAAATGTCAATTGCACAACAAGTGTGAGTATGCCCAAATCAAAGATTGGAACACATTTCCCAATGGTAGATCTAAATCCAAACCTACAAGTCTGTCAGCCGAACAATCAAAGCATGAGCCTTCAAATGAACAACGTCATCCTACCAAATCCCTACAAGCCAAATGAGAATGTACCAAACACAAGTTTTTGAAACATGAATCTAGAAAACTTTGGGATGGATACATTTACAAAACATACGAATATTCCAAACATGAACAATGGTCAATTTCAACCTATCATGCCAAATCTGAATGTCATCCCAAATCAAAACATTGTCCAAAATCAAACACAAGTACACACTCCAAATCTGCTTAAACAAAATCCAAATCAACTATATCAAGGGAGTCAAGATCGAAATCAAGAACAAATCTAGCGAGATCAAATTGCAGCACTTGCCAAAATAGTTGAGTCATTTCACCAAGATGCATCTCCACCACCATTACCTATATCAACATCATTCCTTGGTTTAGGGCTTCCCCCTTTACCTAGCACCAATCACTCCATCCAAATCAATCCACCTAACATCAATCAATTCATCACATCAAATCCATTGAATATACCATTGACATCACACCAACAGATGGTATCTAATCAAACGACAACATCAATTACAGCAAATAAAAATATGGTCTCCCAAAGACCTATCACCATGGTCATTCCAACCATTCATATCACCTCGATCACTCCAACCACCCCTATCACACCCATCATATCTCAACCCATCACTACCATGATCACTCCAAGCGTATCTTGGCCACTTGTCACTACATCCAACATGATTCCAAATCCACCACCACTACCACCAAAACCAAGTGCAATAAGTCAATATTGTAACATCGCACTAAAAGCACATCAAGCCTACCAACAAGCGCTTCAACAAAATCGAGTGGCTCCACAAGCCACTCAAGCTGCCCAAGCCTCTCAAGCTTCCCAACAAGAACAAGGACAAACAAAGAAAATGACAACTATTGAGAAAAAGGATCGAGATAAATCCACCATTGAACACCTTGAAACTATGTCTACTTCATCCAATGATCAAATCAACATATGTCAAGAGTCACTTTTCAATCATGATCAAAATCCACCCAACAATGATCCAATTCAAGAAAATTCAACATCTTTCAACCCTATGGTTGAAGACTTTGACAAACTCTCGCCCACAATTGTTGAGAACAATGATTAAGATCTCTCCATCGATGAGCACCTTGAAGATGTTTTCACCCCATTCGATGATCAAATCACCATACATCAAGAACCACTTTTTAGTGATCTATTTCAAGGATTGTTAGGATTATTTGATCCTATTGACATAATGCACATCCATCGACCTATGATCATGATGAAAATGTCTCTACATCACCTAATGAGTTAAAGGACATATCTCAATAATTTATTCCAAAGCGTGATCAAAATATTTCACCAAGGTCTAGCAATGGTCCTTTCCAAGACATGTTGACACCCTTTGACCTCATGGTTATAGATACTGAAGGAATCCTCAACTTGACACTTGATCCAAGTCCACTCAAAGATCAAGAGGATATCATCCAAGAACCCTTTGTAAGCAATCCATCCTTTGAAACTGATCCATGTCAAGAACTTGATCCAAAGCATGTTGAAAGCAACCCCGAAATCATTCAAGATCAAGAATTTGTATCTTCAAGATACTACAATAATCTAATGGACACTCTCTTATCTATGCAAGATGATCATATCCATGTAGCACTTACTCCTCCATCTACCCATGAGATGCTTTCTATGGATGGACACGTAGATGATCTTCATCTAGAACAAGATTCTATTACACAAAAGGAGCAAGTTATTGAGTTGTCAACATCAGGATCAAATATATCCCAAATTTAGACTAAGGACATCAGGTATGCGGATATCCAACATTATTCACTCAAGGAAACAAGTCAGACAAAATAGTATAATCTAGAGTTACCAGAGCGGTAAATTGAAACAATGTCATCTATAGTGGTCATTTGTCAGAGCATGTTTATTGAACAAGACATATCAGATAGGCAGAATCAAAGCATAAAGGTACTACCACCACCATACTGGGGGCAACTTTGTCTCAAGCAAGCATCAACATAGGGAGCACAAATAATCCTTGTGATGAAATCAATGCCAATACTACAACCACCCATCACCCCATCCATGAATTGGGACCAACATCAAAGGAAATATTTGAATCAAAGTACAAAGAATGTTATCAAAGAAAAAGAAGTTGAGAAGCATAATGGACAAATTAAATACAAATGGATACCAAAGAATAAAAAGAAATATTATCCCTATCAAACTCCATTAGTCAAAGAAACTATGGGGAAAAATAAAAAAGGGAAAAGTATCCATCAAAGATGTCCACAAAAGCAAAGGCAGGATTTTCAAGCGACGTACAAAGTGTATCAAGTAGTTGGTCCTAACTCAACGACACTCGTATCCACCCATCATTGCTCATCTTCCCAAGTTTGAGAGTCAAAGGTTCCAAACTGTCAACCAATCCATCTTTTATCCCTAAACAAACTCCATCCACACCTCCACGCATGATATCCAACTCTTGAATTGACCAAGTATTGGAAATGACCCTTCATCATAAGGATTCTGAAGGCACTCTATCACGATGTGTGCACAGAGACAGAGTTAACCCTGGTATCAATAAAGCAGATCAAGAATCCCAAAATTTGCATTCAAGTGCACGTATCTTAGCAAAGCAGCTTCTTCAAGTAGGATATCGATGGCACATTATGACAGGGGCATCTACATCAACGACACCTTGTGATTCAACATGAGCTTAAAATATTTTAGAAAAATCAAAAAAAAAATGAAAATCCAAAAAAAAAAAAATCAGAAAAAGGATTAAAAATAGTAAAGATAAAAATCATACTCTAGTGAAAACCGTATGGGTGGCGCTTTGGGAAAGACCATGATGAAAACTTGGAAAACAGGCGTCATGTATGGAATCGAGCATCTACGTGTACCAGTTCAGGTGAAAGCATCTCATCCCATTTGTAATAAATTGAGCATTCCATCCGTCTTATCCATAATAAATCCATTCATCCATGAACCAATGATCCAATCCATTTTCATCCATATGCATACATAGTCCAAATTATCTTGATCTTGACAAATTTTGGTGCACACTTTATGCTTGCTTATGGTAAACATCTTGACATGGTTTGTTTTCATGGATCCTATCCTATGTAGAATTATCTAAGCCATGAAGCATTATCTAATGAGCATTCTTTATTTGAACACCTTATCCTATCACAAGATAATCCTTGAAATCCTTTGCATGCTTATCATATCCATCCATTTGTACACCTATCTAGGCATCCATCCATGACATTCCACACATTGCTAGACACTAGGGGTAGATATGTACATCTTGCTTCGGGAATAAAACTTGATCTATATCCTCCAACTTATGTGGTGATCCGAACATTGAAAAATGTGAAATCAAACTAGTCAACGCATTTGTGATCCAAATTCCAAATCACTAGCCCATGGCATATTTTGACAAGAAGACATTCCTTATCAGTCTTCATCTTTCATCGAACATCAATCCAAATAATCACTATCAGTCGCATCTAATTTGCATGTCAACATCACATCAAATCATTCAAATAGACTTTTGTTCCAAATCAAGCTTCATAAATTATGATCAATCGAATCCAATAAAAAATCATCCTCTCAAGATATCCTTGTGTTGCTTAACACTATCCTTGCATTGTTGTGCATCCTCAACAATGTTATCCTAATCAATCCTAATCAATCAAATCCTTGCATTGTTGTGTATCCTCAACAATGTTATCATCATCATCAATCCATCAACCCGATCATTCAAACTTAGCTTGGTCTTCAACAAAATCCCAAATAGAGAACTGATATCATTACACATGTCCATATCCTAATTTTCAAAATCATGCAAAAATCCAAAAAACATCCAAAACATCAAAAAATCCAAAAAACACTCATAAAACAAAAAATATCAAAAGCATGAATCTGAACTACGTCATCTCTGAGCTTAAACGTAGGCAAGGCTAATCTTTGATCAGCTCCCAAGACAGAAAAATCCAAAAACATTCAAAAAACACAAAATCCAAAAACATTAATAAAATCTCAAAAAACCTCAAAACATTGGAAAATAAAAAATCAAAACATTTGAAAATCTCAAAAAACACCAAAAATAGCCTCAAAACATTCCAAGAACATTAAAAAAATCCAAATATTTGAAAAAAAATCCATCCATCTCATCTCGATTTCACTCGAAATAATCAATCACTCATAATAAACTGATCATCACCATCATCCTTTGACAACGCAAATAGAAACAATCACAACAATTAGCAAAAGCAAGCTTCAATCGTAAAATCAAAAGCAAACAACAAACCTCTAAAACAAAATCAAACTCTTGATCATTTTCAGATGTGTCAATCGACCTTATATCAACAGCCTATCAATCAACTTATCAAACTATCATCATCCTATACAATGGATGTCCTAGGATATATCGTTCCGACAATGGGCATCATTTTGGATATCACCTTGGATTTTTATCCTATCAAAACAAATCCCTTTGGCTAAAGGTATGAAGAACATTGGCTTGTTTTTGTACTTGATCTTTTCTTTTGGTTTATCTTATTGTGCTCATTCTAAGGACCTCTCAATGATGTCCCCAACGAAGGGATTTAGAGAAATAGGAATGGGGAAATGATAATTATCTTTTTATCTATTGTTCTTGTTGGATGTTCTTGTAAAATAACTTGGCAAATACTTGCTTTGTTAGGTACGTCGTAGCAAGGTTTCTGTATGTCAAGTGTGAACAAGAATAATCCTATCTGTTTGTCAAGTCAAAGTCCATCGCATTAGGTACAACGCCATCCTGGTTCTTTATACCCTGATGCATCATGCCTACATGTGTTATCAAACATAAGGTAATTGGCCCTTTGAAAATCCCAACTCCTCAGCAAGTAATCATCATCATCATCATCATCTCATGTCTTGTTGGAATCTCTTATTTTCTTCTATCTCTTGCTTTTCACGCTAACATGGTACTATGACAGTTAATCATAACTCATCACCATTGCATCTATCTTGCATCCACAAACCATCAACATATTGCATAATGAATATCATATCATATAGAAAGAATTAATCATACCACATGCATTCATCCCCATCATTGCATAATATATATTGGTTATTTTAGACATCTCATAAACCATACATTTATCACCTATTTGAATAATCATAAAAGCATCATCATATCATATCATGTACATCCATATCATGTGCATCATCATATCATCCATTGCATATAAACATCATAATCATCTCATCTATATCATCAATAATGTCACTATCATGGTGCAAATCAAGATCAATTGTGTGTAATATATCAACATAGGCACGAGGCTAGCCATGGCTAATGACTGTCTACATCATCAAATCTATCTACATCAAATATTCGAGTTGAACTGATCTTGAACCTCTTTGTCGAGAGATTGACCCTCAAATCAAACCTCTTCACCCGATCTCTCGAGGGGGCAGTATACCAGCGTAATTCTTCATTCGCTGGGGCAGCAGTGGGGCATCCGAAAAAATTAGAGAAATTTTGACTTTTGATCATGGAAAGATTATTCTTTGAACCAACACAACAAGTGCATCACTTCAAAGAGGGGAAAAATGTAGACATCGAAAATATACAGATTGATATCTCACACTTGATCCTGATCTACTAACATCGCTTCATCCTAAATTATCCCTCTGTCTAACCATTTAATCGAATAGCCTTATTTGATTAAATTCATCATAATTCTCCTTTTAATTAAATAAATCCCTCAATTTAATTAAATCATTGTCTCTGTGTAATTAGCTAGATCACTTCATCTTCCTATCTTTGATTTAATTAAATAATCCATATTATTTGATTAAATCTCTAAAGTTCATCTAATTAAATTAAATAAATCAAACATTTATCTAATTTAATCTAACATCACCTCCCTTTGGTTAAATAAATAAAAATATTTATTTAATTAAGTCTAAATCATTCTTTTTCTTTTTGATTTATTTCAATCCTAAAATCTAAATCAAATAGTCAAATCAGCTAAATCTCCCCTTAAATTAATCAAATCCTGATTAATTTAATCCTAATCACTCAAATCCTCTAGATTTTGCAACTTGCACATGAAAATCAATTTAATTATTTTATAAATCACCTATTTTCATTCAAAAAAGGCATCCAAGTGAGAATATTCCTCAAATTTGAAATCTCCCCCCAAAAGGACTTGTCCCTTCCAACATGGTATTTAACATCTCTTACAAGTCCTTTTCTTGAGCCTTGTGACATTAACTTCACCTTTCACCTCATCCTTCAAGCCATATTTTGAATTTAAATCTCCCCCCTCTTTGCACATTCTTCAAAACTTGCACATCCTCCATCCATTCACAAGTTGACAAGTGGCATTTTGTCATTGGCTCATTCTTAGTCCCACATTGCTCTATTTTGGGCATGCTTTCAACTTATCAATCTATAAATAAGAGGTTAATCTCCTCATCTCATCATCCACAATCCAAGCAAAGTTACCATGCTAAAATACTTAGACATTTCCATCCATCATTTGAATGCTTAGCTAGGATTTTTGTAGATTTGGCTTGGAGTTCTCATCTTTTCATCAAAAGTGGATCAACAATCTCTTCAACATTCGAATCTTGCATCATAGGAATTGGGAAAGGGCCAATCTTCACATCAAATTGGCACCAATTCCCCCATGGGATCAAGTGTTTGCACATCTAATTAGGATTTCATCTTGTTTTTGCCATTTGCATTGTGTTCTTCACTATTTTCATTCCTAGTTTGATTTGTAAATGGATTTCATGGGGAATCCTTCTTTTGGCTTGTAATTCCTTGTCTAACTCGTGTATTCATGTTGTTTTGCAGGTACTAGGAAAAGGGTTCGCACACTATGTGAATGGAGTTCGATAATAGTCATTATTGACTATGTCAAATGAAGACGATTTAATAGTTAACGAATGTTTTGTAAAAAAATTATCATATTGTTTGACATGTGATTTATAACATTGTATTGTTGTCAATGATATGCTTGAATTTGTCGATGCCATTAGTGAGACCAACCTTGACTTTGTCTAATGTATTTATCTACTCAAGTCAATTCATCCACTAAATGGATATATGCAAACTTGTTGTCATAAAATGGAAGTTGACTGATTCTTTTGGTAGCTTAATCGAACCAAATATGAAGGAAATAGAACAGGGGAAACTTTAGTGGCGAATCTTCACCAATTGGTGAATTTTAGAAATTGGCCAAGTCGAAATTGGTGAATTAAACACACCGAACAAGGTGTCCAAATTGCCCAGATTATATGAATTATCGGTCCAATGCAAGTCAATTTACCAACAATTTTTTTTATGAGGCATATTTAAGTAACAAATTCACCATAACAAACTATGCATTTCAAATGGACCGATTAATATTTTCGCTTAGAATCCTGGAAGCATGTAATAAAACACCTACATATTTGCCAATACTATTAAAACAACATTGTATCAGGACCCATTTCGCCAATTAAAATTTACAAATAGTTTCTTGTGAAGACCCATTTTGCCAATTAAAATTTATAAATGGTTGCTTATGAGGACTTATTTATCCAATAACATTAAAAAATAATTACATTTGAGGAAATTTTTTGCCTTGGAAACTACAACATATCATTGTATAAGTACGCGAGATTCGCCAAATTTCTAATATACCATTTAAAAATCCTGTAGAATTTTCCAAATATGGATTAATATAAATACAATTGAAACTGTAATTTATTCTTACACATTTTTTTTAGTTCTCGATTCAAAAGTCAATGAAAGCCAAAAACATAAACTTAAAGGTGAGTGATCATTTCTTCATAGTGTTATAAGATTTCTTTATCTCTTTTCCATTCTTGCTTCAATCTTAAAGATGATATTGAGTAGGGAATGAGATCTATATTCTTTGTCATTCTTAAATAAGAAGAGATTTTTTTCCAACTTTTATTCAAAGTGAGAGATCAATATGTTGAGCAACAAAGGTAAGACTTCTTAGGGTGGTGAAGGGATTGGGAGGCCATGAAAATGCCCAAAATGTAGAGGTACCATACAGTCTTACTTTGGAATTGGAAATGCTTCTGATCCATCAGATCAAGATGTAGCTACATCATCAACTCTTCCACCAAATATTAATGAAGAAGGCATTCACAATACCTCACCACCACCGGAAGGTCAAGGTGAGATTGTCATTGAGTTAAATGTATCAAATGAGGATGGCAATACTGTAGAAGATGTTCCGAGGGATACCCTAGTTAGCTAGAATGAGATAATTGACTTGGATCAGGATGATGTTGGTAGAAAGAAATAAAAGTCAAATAAAAAATGGGGCACGAGTGGGAAATGATAAGGAATTTTCAACTTGGTTGGTTGTCAAAGTACCCATTCATTGTACCAGTGGGGAAAGCAAACAATTTTGAAAGTGCAACAAAATTCATGTGTACGATTTGTATTTGGAAATGTAGAAGAGACAAGAAGTTGCAGCTAAAGCTTGACACTATAAAAAAGCATATCGGTAAATTTTATGAAAAACAAATCATAGACGAAAAGGAACAATAAATCGTATGATGGAAATCAAAGGAAGAATGTATTCATGTTAAGTATGCCATAGAATATGAAGACCATAACCAAAGAATGTCAAAGCTTGCTACATGTCAAGGTATAATTGAGGCTCAATTTGGAAAAGCAATGGAAGGAGCAAATTTGTCAAAAAATGTTCAGTTGAGTGTTGCTTTTCATATTTTGTCCAGAGGGAATCCTATGATAGACTACCCAAAATATTGTAATTTATTATCTTTTTTGGGTGTTCCTCACTTTCCTTTCTCACATTGGTTAGTAAACACTAGATGGGAATGGGAAAACTATCTTGCTGCAGTGGAAAAGCAAGATTTAAAGGAGAAAGTAAAAGAGTCAAACTTCATTGCATTATCTTTAGATGAAGTTACTATGGTAGGCAATACTTCTTGGGTCTGTATGGACTTGTATACTGTAAAACAACATGTTCACCAAGCTCATCTTCTCTGTGTTCATAAAATTAAGGAGAGTTCAACATCGCAAAATCTATTTGAACTAGTCAAAAAATATTTGAATGAAATTGTAGGTATGTGATGAGGTAAAAATAACCTCATCAATATAATGGACTCAATACTTAATCTTGCACCTTTTTTCCAACCTTACCCTGCCAATTAATTATATTTAGGATAAACAATTGCTTTCTTTTTGTGAATAAGCGTACAATCTATATTTCTTGAAATTAGTTGAAATAAGCTAATTTGTGTTGACTTTAATGGTTTAGTTTTTGAGTATTCCATAGGTCAACTTCCACCATCGGTTGCCATTCCAGTAAAAAAAAAATTCAATACAAATTTCAACACCATTAAAGACAAGTGAATGGGTGCTAGAACTTTAGGAGCATACATGATGGACCAAGTTTTTATAGTTTTTTTTATTTTTAGTTCTGAAGACTTTATGGCTTGTGTCGAGCCTCTTTAACATTTTCATGTCATGGGCTTTAAAGTCTATTAGTTGTTGACAATCAGTTGAAGACTTTACCAACTAAAAAGTAGGATTTTGTTAGCTTCTCTCATATAAATATGTAACTATTGAAAACAATGATATATAGAGAATATTGTTATGCTGCCACTATGTTTTCTAAGTTGCATCTTTTGTATGAATAAGATGAGTTTTTCACGCTAATTTTGGAGTTACTCAATAATGTGAATGGATTTATTTGAATGAATTAATTTGGAGTTACTAGTGTAGGTGATCTGAGCTAGGCGTAGAAGCACCCAAGAGCTAGCCACTCGAGTGGTTGTAGATTAGATAGATAAGTATTTTACTTCTAATTCTGTACTTTCCTTTAGTAGATAATAATTGGAATGGGAATTTATTTTCATATGTGTAATTCTGTCAAGATCAATCCTGCAAGTTGTAGCTAAGTCTATAGTCTTTGAATTTAGTGTCTGATGTTCCTGAGCACCTTCTTTCAGTTGTTTCAAATTGTTAAATCATTTTCTCCTAGCTATTTTAGATTGTTATCTTTTGATTGGATCAATGTTTCCTAGTTTATTTACAAGCTTTAATTCTTTAGTAATCTATACATTTCTTAGTTTAATCATTTCCATGCTTTCTAGTTTAGTGGTTATGCTTTTTATATTCATAGTTTTCTACTTTCTAGTTTAGTTATTTCAATCTTTCTAGATAGATTATTTCATGCTTTCTAAGTTTAGTGGCTTCTTAGTTTAGAGTTTTATTTCAAATCTTCGGTATTTAGGAAACTCGAGAGAGATAGTCAAGATGTATTCTATTGCATATAGCCTTTGGACACTGCCTGGTCGATATATTAATGTGTTTATCAACTAAAGTGTTAGGACCTAATGACAACCTATCACTTTTTGGCATCATTTCCAGGGAGCCTTCTTTTTCTAGTGTTAGTAGGAGATACCTTGAATACCTCTTTTAGGAACAAAAATAGTCCTTTGGCCTCTTTTCTGCATGGTTACGAAATGAGCCCCCCAAGGAAGATTCATACAAAAAACCCCCCCAATCGATGTACCAACTACAAGTAGGGAGGAAGGAAACTCAGATCAAGAACTTACTGAGGAATTGACTAAAGAGGGTCAACCTAAGACCATCCCACATACCCCAGAAAGAGAACACATAGTTATAGAGGAGTGAATCCCTTTGAAAACTCCATAACCTTGCCCAACTGAGTGAATCTTGGAAGAGGATCATGTTCCCTTCAACATCATGGGTGACCATAGAAATGTCGCCAACAACAATAATAGCCCTCCACCACCACGCACATTCACTTATCCTGTTGCAATTGACGCAGATGACAATACGATAATGAAAAATATCTCACCAGCCTTCTTTCCAACCTTTCAAGGTTTTTCTACTAAGGACCCTAACCAGTTTCTATTTGAGTTTAAATTCTTGTGTCAGACAAATGACTACAAGAGTGATAATAAAAAACTAAAGCTTTTCCCCTCCACTTTGAAAGACTCGGCCATGCGCTGGTTTATGGGATTAGTTTTTTAATCAATAACCTCTTAGGATGAAATGGATTCTGCCTTTTTGGAGAAGTACCAAAGTTACTATAGGGTTAGCAATAGGAAAGAAGAATTGTTCAAAATAAGGCAAAATGAAGATGAAAGTCTAGAGGATTACCTAGATAGGTTTATCTTCTTATCTAAACAATGTGGTGGAGAAGTCATAAGTCTTGATATTCTGAAGACCCTATTCCTTAAAGGTCTCGATGACGAAGCTCGAAGGAGCTTGGATTTAATGGGAAAAGGAGACATGTCCCAACTAGGGTTGGATGATATTACCGAATTGTGTTAGAATTTATCTTGTACTCGAGGAGGCATCCAAAAGTACACCCTCTTTAAAGGTTCTAATGAAATAGGAAAACTACATGAAGAGATAGCCAACTTCAATACTGATATTATTGTTCAGCTAAACACCACATTAGATGACATACAAGCTAAAACCCAAAATCATGACACTTTGTCCATTTACTACCCTAGGTGCTGAACCAAACATTTGTTAAGGGAATGCCCTTTGGAAAAAGTTGAAAAAATTGATGTTTGTCAAGTATGTGACAAAAATCACCCCATGGGTCAGTGTGAGCTTCTAAATGCCATCAAGAATTCCAAGAAAAGAACACCCTTGATTGAGGAAGAATTCAATGTTGTAAATCAAAGAACTAGAGGAAATTTTTCCTATGGCCAGAATTCAAACCCTAACTAGATACCTCAAACCAATTGGAATAATAATCAATGGGTAGCACCATGGCATTAGGCACCACCTCCAATACCACCTAATTGGGGAACTTATCCTTGGGGACCACTTGAATGGGAAAATCAATCTTGGGGAAATCCTCAATGGCCTAACCAGCCTCAACAACAATGGTACCCTCAGAATCCCATTCCTCAATGGAATCAACCTCAACATCGGTTTTATACTAGTCCAAGAAGGATGCCTATGAACAACAGAATCTTTTACCACCTCCTTGGAATAATAAACAAAATGAACAAGTTAACCAACCACCACTTCTGGCGCAACCCATTATGAACCCACAAAACAATCACCCAAATACTCCAATGTATTCCACCGAACATGACAATACCACTGGACTTAACACAACACACTATGGAAACTTGCAATTGAGGTTTGGAAAAACACTTTCGTAGTCGACTATTGAAGAAATTGTAGATGAACCTATTAAGAAGTCTACTGAGACAACTACAACAATGCCCACTTCCATAGAACAAGCCCTAGAAGTTATTCAAAACAAGCCCGACCCGCCATCTTCAGTTGGATATTTTGACCTACCTCAGGAGGAGGGGGGTCAGTCTCCAACTGAAATTTTGAAGTATTCCACTCCTAAGGAAAAAATCAAAGCACCTTTTCTAGAGCATCTAAAACCAATTACTGTGAAACATACTCTAGAAATGACATCTACTGAAACTACATTGATACAAGAAATTAAACAGTTGCAGACTGAAGTTCCTTTGCTAAAAGTGATTAAGGAGATTCCTGAGTTAAACCAGTTGATCAAATAGTTTTGTATCAAAACTCTTGCGAGGAAACCAAAATGAATAAATACTGTCCACATAAATGGTTATCTAGCTGACTTGTTGGCTGGGATGACCACTGCTCTGAAATATGATGAACCAGGTAGTCCACTTATAATAGTAAAGTTAATAAGGTAGCAATACCTAATGCTTTGGTGGACCTTGGAGTAGCCATTAACATAATGACTATTGATGTGATGGAAAAGCTAGGACTTACTGATATATATCCCACAACTACAGTCTTGTAGATGGAAAATCAATCCATAGCTATTCCCAAGGGTGTCACTAAAAATGTTCTTGCTAAGGTGGGTGGATGGGAATATCCAGTAGATTTTCAAATAATTGAGTCCCTTAAACCTAAAGATAGTTATCCAATAATTCTCATATGACCATGGTTGGCTACTGTTGTAGCCAAAATTGACTGTAGAGAGGGAGGAATGACCATTTCACATTGAACTAATAGAAAACATTTGTTTTTGTATCCTCCTGCCAAGCTTTTCGAACACAATAGAGTATGGGTTGATGAACCAGAAAGTCCCAATAGACAGGAAAATTTGGCTTCACTAGCCATGGTAGTCATCAAATAGCCTGGTGAAGAATTAGAGGATGAGTTGGAAAACAACATGGAAAGTATTACTATGGATTCAAGTGATAAGGAGAGGATGAAGGTAGAAGAGATCCTAAGACACCCAATCAACATAGATCACATCGAATTTGATAATGCCAGTTTCATGGGATTGCCTTGTACTTTGAAAAACCTAATTCCAAAAATGCACCATTTCTTTGCAGACATTGCCAAGATTCATAAAACCATACTTCATAGTTTCCCTCTTAACACCTTGATAAGGCCCATATATACTGTCACATCCAACCATCTAGGAGTTAAAACCATTATTTTGATGCTAGGAAAAACTTTGAACATTAATAGTTGGTTGATTGGGCCGAAATAACACAAATTGTTTGATACCCTAGTGAATAGATCTAAAGCTTTCACTTGGGACTATACAAATATGAGAGGAATACACCCCAATGTGTGTACTTATAATATCTATACTGAGGATGTTCAACCTATTCACCAACCATAATAGAGACTCAATCTTGCTATGAAAGACATCATTAAAACTAAAATTGAGAAAATCCTACAAGTATGGTTTATCTACCTGATTTCTGACAGCAAATGGGTGTCACCTTTGGTTGTGGTTCCAAAGAACAAAAAGTGGAGAGTGTGTGTAGACTATAGGGAACTTAACAAAGCAACACACAAAGATCATTTCCCTCTATCATTTGTAAACCAGGTGCTAGATAACTTGACCGAGAGAAAATATTTTTCATTTTTGAACGGATTTAGTGGTTACAACCAAATACAGGTAGAAGTAGAAGACCAAGATAAAATGACCTTTACCTAACCTTGGGGGAAATTTTCATGTTGGGTTCATCATTTTGGGCTATATAATTCTACTGCAATGTTCTAGAGAGCTATCTTGACTATATTTGCTGAGTTGGTGAATGAGTGTGTGGAAGTTTATATGGAAAACTTCACTATATATGGTTCATCCTTTGATGAGGCCTTCAAAAATATAGATAAGGTGTTGAAGCGAGGTGAGGATCATCATTTGTCCCTAAGCCACGAGAAATGTTTGATAATGATGGAACAAGGAATAGTGTTGGGACATTATATTTCAGCTGAATGGATTAAGGTTGATCCTAAGAAAATTGAAGTAATACAACAACTCAAAATCCCAAAAACCCAGATTGATGTTAGAAGTTTCTTAGGGCATGCTGGATACTATCGAAGATTCATATAAAATTTCAAGAAAATTGCAGCTCTTATGTTTTCCCTTCTTTAAAAGAATGTAGAGTTCATTTGGACACCTAAGTGTCAGTCATCATTTGAAATCATCAAGGAGAAACTCATCTTTGCTCATATCCTTTGTGGACCTAATTGGAACCTTCCATTCCATATCTATACTGACACATCTAATGATTCCATTGGAGTGGTTCTACTACAAGAAGATGAGAATGGGGGAAAATATGCAATATATTTCATCAGTAAGAATTTGACGCCAACATAAAGGAATTATACCACAACGGAGAAAGAATTCTTGGTTGTAGTTCATGCAATCAAGAAATTTTGACATTATATCACAACATACAAATTCATAGTGTACACAGATCACTCAGCCATCAAGTACCTCATGAATAAACCTATAGTAAATGTAAGGATAATTAGGTAGTTGCTTCTTCTTCAAGAATTCAACGTAACAATTATTGACAAACTAGGGAAGTCCAATGTAGTTGCAGATTTCTTATCCCATATTAAACATGATGGTGATTGTGCTACTGTATAGGATGAGTTCCCAAATGAAAATATGTTCACCATCTTTACTAAAACCCCTTGGTTTTCTGATATTGCAAACTACTTGGCCATTGCAGAAGTACCACTTCATTTTTCCTCAAAGTAGAAGAAACACCTTGTTAGGAAAGTGCCCATTTCAAATGGATTAATGGGATCCTATTTCGATGTGGACCTGATATGGTTCTACAAAATTGTGTTAGGGCATATGAGACCTATAGTATCCTCAGATCCTGTCATGATGATCCTTTTGGAGGGAATTATTCTACTAAAAAGACAACTCACAAGATTTTGGGAGCATGATACTACTAGCCTTCTATGCATAAGGACATCAAGAAATATGTTCACATATGTGATGAATGTCAAAGGGTAGGAAGACCAACTTCATCTAATGAAATGCCCCTATAGCCTCAGGTAGTCTTTAAACCATTTGAAAAATAGGGATTGGATTTTATCGGCCTTATAGAACCTCCTTCACAAGGAAAGGAGTACATTTTGGTTTGTATCGACTACCTAACTAAGTGGGAAGAAGTGCAAGCCCTATGTGTTGCTAGGGAGGAAAAAGTAGCTAATTTCCTTTACAACAAAATTTTCCTCAGATTCAAAGCTCCTAGGACAATTGTCATAGATCAGGGGCCCCAGTTTATGTCTAAATTTTTGTTAGCCTTCGTAGATCATTTCTAGGTGAGTCAAAAGAATTCCTCACCCTACCACCCTCAGGTGAATAGATAGGTTGAAGACACTAACATGGAATTGGAAAAAATTTTAACAAAAATGTTTTCATCAGGATGAAAAGATTGGGCTTGAAAACTACCTGAAGTTGTTTAGGCTTACAACACCATCTGGAAATAAACTATTGGCTATAGTCCATACAAGTTAGTTTTTGGGAAGAAACCCCTCTTTCCTATTGAATTTGAACTCCAAATCCTTAGGAAATCCATGGAGTTGGGTATAGATCTTAAACAAGCCCAAATCGAGAGAGTTTTATAGCTTAGTGAACTGGATGAACTTTATTTGGATGTTGTCCATCAAACTAAGCTGGTCCAACAATAACGTAAGGTCTGACATGATAAACATATCAAGAAGAAAGAATTCCATAATGAGGATTGGGAATTATTGTTTGCTTCTAGATACACGCATCATCAAGGAAAACTCAGAACACATTGGCTCAAACCATATGAAATTTCTGAGGTATTTACCAATGGTTTGGTCCAGCTAAAACCCATTGATGGTGATACCAAAACTCTCCTTGTTAATGGACATTGATTACGCGTCTACCATAAGCCTATTAAAAGAGAAGAATTTACAAAAATGGTAGAAATGCAAGGAGAAATCCAGTGCATTGACTCTGCTATGGTAGAGTCAATAAGTTTTTCCCATAATAAAGGACAAAAAAAAGAAAAAAAAGTATGTGAATTTACTTCATTTTGGAATGATTCTTTCACTTTCTTCATCAACTTCATCATTTGTATTTGGCTAAATTTTGTCTATATTTTATAGGACTTCATTTCTTTGGTAAACACAAATTCAAGTGCACCCTGCTGCTATGCTTCAGAACTTGTTGGCTCAGTTGCTGTGATGCTCTGGAACCTATACAATTGACTTGTCCTACTCCTCACTCTAATCCTACATTTTTATGCATCACTCAATGATGCTTCGAGAAGCCAAAGGCCAAAATGTCACATTCTTTTTCCTTCTTCTAGCTGCATCTTTTAGTGATGATTCAGAATTTTGTTGTTTCTTCCTTCTAGCGACATCTTTCAGTGATGCTCTAGAATTCTACTATTTCTTCCTTCTGACAACTTCTTTTAACGATGCTCTAGAGATCTGTTGTTTCTTCCTTCTGGTTACATCTTTTATCGATGACCCAAAACTTATTTGGATGCTCCAAAAATTTATTTGGTTGCTCTAGAAATTTTTGGTTGTTGCTCTGGCTACATCTTTCGATGATGCTTTGAAATTTTTTGGTTGTTACTCCAACTGCATCTTTCGATGATGCTTCAAAAATTTTTGGTTCTTTCTCTATCTACATCTTTCAATGATGCTCCAAAAATATTTGGTTGCTACTCTGGTTGCATCTTTTGACAATGCTTGAGAATCTTCAATCTTGTTGTTGTGTTCTGATGACATCTCTCCACAATGCTTCAGAACTTTCTCTTCTTCCACCCTAGCTGCATTTTTTGGCAATGCCTCAAATTTTTGTAAACTTTTTCCTTTTCTAGTATTTTTATTTTTCACGTCAGGTTCACCAATGTAACTGAGGGTTAAATTTAGGTTTGATTGAAAGTGTTATCAAATCAATGAAGACAATAAAACCCAAAGCAATTACAAAACACAATGGAAGTTTAAAACAAAGAACGATTATACCTGTAAACTGTCGAGGCTTCCATGATTCACTTTTGTAACACCTTCTAGCTTGCTGGCTGAAGTGTTGCCCTTAGATTTGATGTATGAGCAATCTGAAAATACTAGTGTAAGTCCTACACCAAGCTTTGAAGGATTTGATCAATGTCTAAATGCCTAATGTCTATGACAATATAATTGAAATGCCTATGCCTAAATATGCGAAGACTAAATGAAGATAGATGACAAATGCTGCAATGTTTGTAGATTCTATGTGCATCTAATGTGTGTGTGTATCTATGCGTCTAATGCAAAAATGAGAACAAAATAGCATTTTATAGAAAATGCCATTTTGAATGGACGGACGAGATGAGAGATTGAGAAAATGCCCTAGAATCAATAGTTAAGATTCGAAATGGAAACTCTCAATTAGGGTTAGGGAAAAATGCCCAAATGTGTGAATAAGATTTAATTAAATAAATTAAATCCAAGATAAATGTGATAGTTGAGATGGAATTTGCAAAAATCAAAGATAAGAAGATGGGATTTTAGAAAATCAGTAATTTTAGAAATTACTTGATTTGTAGAAGAATATTTCCATTTTGAATTAAATTAATTCAAAATTTGGATTTTGTGAGATAAGGAGGAATTGATTTTTGAAATTAATTACTAAAAGAAGAATCAGTTAACTATGTAAGACATTTTTAAATAAATTGCTTTATTTAAAAATAAAGAAGTGTCACATACAACAATTAAATAATTAAAAATAATTATTTAATTTAGAAGAAGTGGTTAATTAATTAAATAAATTAGCAAATCTATTTAATTAACAGAGAGGATTTAGGGATTAGTTACATATTGAATAAATATATTAAAATATATTTATTTGATAATCAGGAGGACATTAATGACAAAGATTAATTAAATAAAATGAGAACTTTATTTAATTATGAGTTGACTTTAGATAATTAGTGACGTATTAAATAAATATGATTTATTTATTTAATAATCAGGAAGAATAGACGACCCTGAATTAACTAAATAATTATGAATTATTTAATTAATAGTTGAAGATGGGTTAGGAACATAATTAAAGTGTCATAATTATGCTAGGACGAGAAGTGGTAAAATAGCACTCGCAGGCCTAGGTCATTTTTAGGTGTCTACACCCATCATTTTATTTTTTGCTGCCTTGAGATCTTCTCTCTAATAGTCATTTCGCCATATCATATCAAATATTCTTGTGATAAATGATATTATTATGACACCCTTTTTTGCATAATAATTTCCACCACCATTTAAACCATCTCATCCATGTCATTATTATCTACTGCCACCCTCGCCAAAATCATGTAACTATCCAATTATGTAAACAAAGGTGAGTGATGTTTGATTTAATGACAGGATGTAAGGTGCGTACAAATTTATTTATTTAAAGTTAGTAATTATTTTGAATAAAGACTAATTAATTGGCATGAACCATTCCCTCTAATAATTTTGAAACTTGTGCCATCGCACGATTTCTAGAAGTACAACAATGGTTACATAATTCCCCATGAATTTTTTTCATGATTACTCATTAAGGACTCAAGTAAGGTGATTAATTCCTATTCCATTGGTTATATCAAAATTCTGTCCCTTTTTCATCTAAAATTCAGCAAGGAAAAGAGCTCTGTAGAATTTGGTAGAGCGGTAAAGAAAAAATGGGAGAAGCCAAGAAAAAGTTTGAACCAACTTCAACAAATCAATTGTTGGCATTGAGCAATATTGCAAGTCTATTTCAAAAAGTTGGGTGGCTGGAATTTATGAAATTTTTTGAGAGGTATACAAAGTAGCTGGTAAAAGAATTCGTTAAGAATTTTATAGATGGACAAACCATGGTGCATGGCAAGTGATTTTGGGTAAGTCCAAAAATCATTGCTCATCTTTTTGGTCTTGAAAATAGAGGAATTTATTAATGAAACTACCAATGTTACCTATCAAATACTGGTAGAATTATTTCATAGGGAGGGGGAGCCTCAACCTATAATCACCATAAGTACCAAGGGACAAAACAAAGGTTTCCATAGAATGTCTATTCCAGAACCCTGGAGAACTGTCGTAGCCTAGATAATCAAGCATTTCACCTGTGAAGGACAAATAACTATGGTAGTGGGACCCCATTTTCACCTACTAATTCATTTCGGCTATGGAATTGAGGACCCTTCACTTAGGGTTAATTTACCAACCTTTTTGTTTCATTCAGTTATCTCCATGATGGAAAAATACAAAGTTGGGACAGGGCCCCTCAAACATCATAACCTTATACAGTTCATATGTAAGTATCATTTTTCGCACAAATCCAAAGAAGAAGTGGAAAAAGTTTCTATGAAAATTTTGAAAAACTAGAGTCTGAAAGACCACTTGAGGAGAGCGAGTCCTCTAAACAAAAACAACATTCTTTAGAAGAACCCTCCTTTGAGGCCTTAGGTGCTCCTAAATCCAAAGAGACCTCAACGACACCTAGCGATGATGCACCAGAAAATTTTCTGGATGTGTTAGAAACCCCAGGAAAGTCAGGGGATGTGGAAATTATGCACTCTAGAGAAGAAGAAGATCCTCCTCACAAGAGGAAGAAGTGGAATAAATTCACTTTTCAAATAACCCCTCCTCTACGAAGAAGTAAGAGATTGTCTGCAGGATCTAGTGAAATTGGACCCTATGACATAGGAAGTACTTCCAAAAATAAAAAGGCCAAGACTAAAAAAAGGGTAGTGGAAACTGAAATTCAACCTGGTAGTGAGGAAATAAGTGAAATAGAAAAGAAGGTTGATAAATTCCCTAAGGATGAGGAAAAGAGAACACCATCTCCAAAGGAGTAGCAGGAGGAAAAAGTATAGTTGCCACATTATGTGGAGATTGAAAATGAACCTGTGGGGGGACTTTCTCCTTTTATTGACAAAATTGAAAATGTACCTGATATTGAGGAAAATGTACCTCATACTAACATGGAAATTCCCAATCCATCTTTCTCTGCAAAAATAGGGGATGTAGAATCTGGTCAGAAAGAGGAGGAATTAGAAAAATTGAAAACAAAAATTATTGAATTAAAATCCAGGTTACAGAGTAATGAAGAACATATCACCCAACATCAAGAAGAAATTGAGCCACATGTTGCAATTATAAATAAAATGGATCAAGAGATTGCAAAATTGACAATGCAGATGGAGCAAAAAGAAAGACTCATTAAACAATTGTAGTACCAAATCCAACAATGGAATCAACAAAGCAAGAAACACATGGTTTATATGCTTGAGAAAGATAAGAATATTCAAGGTTTGAAAAACAATTTTATGCTTTTGAAGAACAAAGAAATAGGTAGGAAATTGAACTTAATGATTCTATGAGTAGTGTAGACATGCAAAATGTACAAGTTGACATTGCCCATCTCACTCTGATCTACTAACATCGTTTCTTCCTAAATCATCCCTCGGTCTAACTGTTTAATCAAATTCCCTTATTTGATTAAATTCATCAATATTCGTCTCTTAATTAAATAAATTATTTTGTCTAATTAAGTCACTTTCCCTTGTTAATTAAATCAATTTATCTGATCTAATTATCCCTATTTAATTAAATAATCAATTTATTTGATTAAATCTCTAAAGTCTATCTTAAATTAAATAAATTAAAACTTTATTTGATTTAATCTAACACCATCCCTTTTAATTAAATAAATCAAAATCTTTATTTAATTAGCCTCTTATCATATTCCTCTCTTTTTGATTTAAATTAATCCAAAAATCTAAATCAAATTGTCAAATCATGAATATCCTTAAATTATTCAAATCGATTAATTTAATCTTAATCCATCAAATCCTCTAGATTTTGCAACTTGCACATGAAAATAGACTTATTTGATTTATTAAATTTCTATTTTCCTTCAACAAGGCATCTTTTAAGGAATATTCCCCTAATTTGAATTCAAAATCCAAGAGGGAATAAGTCCTTCCAACAAGGCATTTAAGATCTCTTACAGGTCCTTTGCCTTGAGCCAAGTGGCATTTAATGCAATTTTCTTTCCCCCTCTTACATGTCTTTTCTCAAAATTCAAATTCAAAAATGCATGTATTGGCACATTTGTCAAAACTTGCTCATTCCTCATCCAATCACATGTTGACAAGTGGCATTATATCATTGGTTGAATCTTTGTCCCACATTGCTCCATTATGGCTTTGTTTCCATTTCAACATTCTATAAATAGAATGCTTCACCCTGCATTTTATCATCGACATCTCAAGCAAAGTTACCATGCTAAAATACTTAGCAATTCTCATTCATCTCATTGAATCATAGCTAGGTTTTTTTGCAGATTTTAGCTTGGAGCATACATTCAAAGTCTTCATCAAGTGGATCAATCATCTTCAATCAACATTTTCATTCAAGGAGTTGGGAAAGGGAAAATCTCCACACACCTATTTGCACCAACTCCCTCGAGAGATCAAGAGTTTGCTTGCATTAGATAGGATTTAATTGTTTCATTTGTGTTCTTCATTTTCATTTCTTATCTTTTGCAAAATTTCAAATGGATTTCTTGAGGAATCATTGGTTTCTAATCTTGTGTTTGATCTAATTGTTTGTTTGTTTATTGTGTTTGTGCAAGGTCTAGATTCAAATGGTTCACATATTTGATGCACAAAATGTACAAGTTGACATTGGCATCTCACTCGATCTACTAACATCGTTTCTTCCTAAATCATCCCTCGGTCTAACTGTTTAATCAAATTCCCTTATTTGATTAAATTCATCAATATTAGTCTCTTAATTAAAATAGAATTATTTTTGTCCTAATTAAGTCACTTTCCTTGTTAATTAAATCAATTAGATTAGTCCTAATTATCCTATTTAATTAAATAATCAATTTATTTGATTAAATCTCTAAAGTCTATCACGTTAAATTAAATGAAATTAAACTTTCTTTGAGTTTAATCTAACACCATCCTTTTAATTAAATAAATCCAAAATCTTTATTTAATTGCACATTTTTATCATATTCACTCTTTTTGATTTAAATTAATCCAAAATCTAAATCAAATTGTCCAAATCATTTGAATATCCTTAAATTAATCAAATCTTAATTAATTTAATCTTAATCCATCAAATCCTCTAGATTTTACAACTTGCACATGGCTAGACTTATTTGATTTATTAAATTTCTATTTTTCCTTCAACAAGGCATCTTTTAAGGAATATTCCCCTAATTTGAATTCAAAATCCAAGAGGGAATAAGTCCTTCCAACAAGGCATTTAAGATCTCTTACAGGTCCTTTGCCTTGAGCCAAGTGGCATTTAATGCAATTTTCTTTCCCCCTCTTACATGTCTTTTCTCAAAATTCAAATTCAAAAATGCATGTATTGGCACATTTGTCAAAACTTGCTCATTCCTCATCCAATCACATGTTGACAAGTGGCATTATATCATTGGTTGAATCTTTGTCCCACATTTCTCCATTTTGGCTTTGTTTCCATTTCAACATTCTATAAATAGAATGCTTCACCCTGCATTTTATCATCCACATCTCAAGCAAAGTTACCATGCTAAAATACTTAGCAATTCTCATTCATCTCATTGAATCATAGCTAGGTTTTTTGCAGATTTTCGCTTGGAGCATACATTCAAAGTCTTCATCAAGTGGATCAATCATCTTCAATCAACATTTGCATTTAAGGAGTTGGGAAAGGGCAAATCTCCACACACCTATTTGCACCAACTCCCTCAAGAGATCAAGAGTTTGCTTGCATTAGATAGGATTTAATTGTTTCATTTGTGTTCTTCATTTTCATTTCTTATCTTTTGCAAAATTTCAAATGGATTTCTTGAGGAATCATTGGTTTCTAATCTTATGTTTGATCTAATTGTTTTGTTTTGAACAAAATTTGAACATTGCAAGGTCTAGATTCAAATGGTTCACATGTTGGAATTAGCAAATAATTACCAGGATTGACGTGCATCTCACTCGATCTACTAACATCGTTTCTTCAAATCATCCCTCGGTCCTAAGCTGTTTAATCAAATTTCTTATTTGATTAAATTCATCAATATTAGATCTCTTAATTAAATAGAATTATTTTGTCTAATTAAGTCACTTTCCCTTATTAATTCAATCAATTCATCTGATCTAATTATCCCTATTTAATTAAATAATCAATTTATTTGATTAAATCTCTAAAGTCTATCTGTTAAATTAAATAAATTAAAACCTTATTTGATTTAATCTAACACCATCCCTTTTAATTAAATAAATCAAAATCTTTATTTAATTAGCCTCTTATCGTATTCCTCTCTTTTTGATTTAAATCAATCCAAAAATCTAAATCAAATTGTCAAATCATTTGAATATCCTTAAGTTAATCAAATCTGATTAGTTTAATCTTAATCCATCAAATCCTCTAGATTTTGCAACTTGCACATGAAAATAGACTTATTTGATTTATTAAATTCTATTTTCCTTCAACAAGAGCATCTTTTAAGGAATATTCCCCTAATTTGAATTCAAAATCCAAGAGGGAATAAGTCCTTCCAACAAGGCATTTAAGATCTCTTACAGGTCCTTTGCCTTGAGCCAAGTGGCATTTAATGCAATTTTCTTTCCTCCTCTTACATGTCTTTTCTCAAAATTCAAATTCAAAAATGCATGTATTGGCACATTTGTCAAAACTTGCTCATTCCTCATCCAATCACATGTTGACAAGTGGCATTATATCATTGGTTGAATCTTTGTCCCACATTGCTCCATTTTGGCTTTGTTTCCATTTCAAAATTCTATAAATAGAATGCTTCACCCTGCATTTTATCATCCACATCTCAAGCAAAGTTACCATGCTAAAATACTTAGCAATTCTCATTCATCTCATTGAATCATAGCTAGGTTTTTTGCAGATTTTAGCTTGGAGCATACATTCAAAGTCTTCATCAAGTGGATCGATCATCTTCAATCAACATTTGCATTCAAGGAGTTGGGAAAGGGCAAATCTCCACACACCTATTTGCACCAACTCCCTCAAGAGATCAAGAGTTTGCTTGCATTAGATAGGATTTAATTGTTTCATTTGTGTTCTTCATTTTCATTTCTTATCTTTTGCAAAATTTCAAATGGATTTCTTGAGGAATCATTGGTTTCTAATCTTGTGTTTGATCTAATTGTTTGTTTGTTTATTGTGTTTGTGCAAGGTCTAGATTCAAATGGTTCACATATTTGATGTGCAAAATGTACAAGTTGACATTGTGCATCTCACTCTGATCTACTAACATCGTTTCTTCCTAAATCATCCCTCGGTCTAACTGTTTAATCAAATTTCCTTATTTGATTAAATTCATCAATATTCGTCTCTTAATTAATTAAATTATTTTTTCTAATTAAGTCACTTTCCCTTGTTAATTAAATCAATTCGTCTGATCTAATTATCCCTATTTAATTAAATAATCAATTTATTTGATTAAATCTCTAAAGTCTATCTGTTAAATTAAATAAATTAAAACTTTATTTGATTTAATCTAACACCATCCCTTTTAATTAAATAAATCAAAATCTTTATTTAATTAGCCTCTTATCATATTCCTCTCTTTTTTATTTAAATTAATCCAAAATCTAAATCAAATTGTCAAATCAGCTAAATATCCTTAAATTAATCAAATCGATTAATTTTAATCTTAATCCATCAAATCCTCTAGATTTTGCAACTTGCACATGAAAATAGACTTATTTGATTTATTAAATTTCTATTTTCCTTCAACAAGGCATCTTTTAAGGAATATTCCCCTAATTTGAATTCAAAATCCAAGAGGGAATAAGTCCTTCCAACAAGGCATTTAAGATCTCTTACAGGTCCTTTGCCTTGAGCCAAGTGGCATTTAATGCAATTTTCTTTCCTCCTCTTACATGTCTTTTCTCAAAATTCAAATTCAAAAATGCATGTATTGGCACATTTGTCAAAACTTGCTCATTCCTCATCCAATCACATGTTGACAAGTGGCATTATATCATTGGTTGAATCTTTGTCCCACATTGCTCCATTTTGGCTTTGTTTCCATTTCAACATTCTATAAATAGAATGCTTCACCATGCATTTTATCATCCACATCTCAAGCAAAGTTACCATGCTAAAATACTTAGCAAATCTCATTCATCTCATTGAATCATAGCTAGGTTTTTTGCAGATTTTAGCTTGGAGCATACATTCAAAGTCTTCATCAAGTGGATCAATCATCTTCAATCAACATTTGCATTCAAGGAGTTGGGAAAGGGAAAATCTCCACACACCTATTTGCACCAACTCCCTCAAGAGATCAAGAGTTTTCTTGCATTAGATAGGATTTAATTGTTTCATTTGTGTTCTTCATTTTCATTTCTTATCTTTTGCAAAATTTCAAATGGATTTCTTGAGGAATCATTGGTTTCTAATCTTGTGTTTGATCTAATTGTTTGTTTGTTTATTGTGTTTGTGCAAGGTCTAGATTCAAATGATTCACATATTGGTGCTAGAAGGAGGGCTGATCAACGGATTCTAACACGTTTCTAAATATAATTTGCCATTTTTTACAGTTTTGCTCATAAATCCCCGTTTTAGCGCGCCCGGTCACTTTTATAGCGCGTCTGGTCACTTTTATAGCACACCTGGTCACTGTTATAGCACGTCTGGTCACTGTTATCGCATGCCCAGCCATTTTTATAGCGCGCCTAGTCACTGTTATAGCACGCCCGGTCACTGTTATAGCGCGCCTGGTTGAAAATCAAAATCAAAAGAAAGAGGAGGATATTTTGTCTAATCAAAGTGTTTTTTTAACACTTAAGTGTTTGTTTAACACTTATTCAAAGAATTTGTTTTCCTTCTCCTTCTTAGGACACTAATTTTCATTTGGGTCTAAAACAAACAATTTGATTTTCATTGCAAAGGGCTTAAAATGAATCTTAGGACAAACTTACTAGAGTTCGTTTTGGGTTAAAAATTGAACAAAACCCAATCTTCATATTTCATTTGGTGCTTAAGCAGATTCACAATTGCTTTGAAGGGTATAAAAGCAGACAAGTGTTTGAATTGTGTGATTGTCTTTTGAGTAGGTATCCTCTCCTTATTAGCCCGATGCGATCTAGGGTGCAAAGAAAAACACTCAAAATACATTTTATTGCTTTGAAACACTTCAATTTGGAAAACCCAAAAATTTGAACATATTGTCTGGCGAGTGTAGTGAGGGAATTTTTAAGTACATTCTCTTTCTTTATTGCCATCAAAGATTGGTCGATTCTGGTTATTGTCTTTGCTTTTGTTTATCTTAGAGGGCTGCCCAAGAGGAAAAAGTACTCACTAGCGTGACTCAGCCATTAACACTCTAAAGCCAAGTATTTCAGTGGGATATAAATGAGGTTTTAGTTCGGCTTACCATAATCATGCGGTTGGCTCGCGACAAGATGGATCGAAGGGACTCTTCTTTACGTATGGAGTCAATCTCCCACGAGCGGAAAGTCCTTACTAGAACGTATGTGTACTGGAATTTGCCAAAATCCTTAATCTATTTGTTAAAAGAATGGTCATTCTCGGGCCACCCCACACTCTTTTACTGCCTCTAGTAGAGATGGAAAGCATGCCATGGGAGTTTCATGGGTGTTGATGCTTGGCTGGCCTGATTGACGTTAATGAGCCGTGGAGGGGAGCCAGTGGGGTCAAGCATCTAACCATCCGCTAGAGATAAGCGTAGCTGGACTTGTCCAAGTGGGAATCCAACAAATATTGTCTTACACATCCATAGGATTGTACATGCTTTTGGGTTACAAAAACACATGCTTGTTTGTAAACATTGGAAAACAAACACTTAAACATGATCATGCAAATTTCAAACCCCTTTTGATAGAGCAAATACCTTTTGACAAATTTAAGTGTTGTTGCCTTCCCTTGGGATTATGTCCTTAGAGGTTTCTCATCACTTGAATTTATATCGTCATTTGCTCTAACTAGGGTTAACCTAGGAAATCCCTTTGCCTCAATTTCTTGGAACTCCCACACAACACTTTGTGAGAAGAAAAGGAATTTTGACATAGGACATCTTTAGTTTGAAACATAATCAAGAAAGTGTATTTGGTAAAAAGAAGTCATTAAAAGCAAAGATAAGCAATTGAGCCCCACACATGTCTTTTCAATGATTTCTCACAAGATCAAAATACAAAAACCCAAGAAAAGGAAACTTAGCCCAAAGCAACATCAACAAAAACTCAAAAGGTTATATGATTTTAGAGAAAAGTTGTTGGCTAATTTCTATCGACATGCTTCAAGAGACAACCCCACTTTATATTCATTTTACTACACACAAAATCCAAGATTGTTTCGAGGGATTGGATACCTTGCTTAGGGCATAACATGTTCTTCAATACCTTGGTCTTGTTAAACAAAAGTCTAAACTAGGGTCATTCTAAGATCAAAACAAACATTCATCCATCAAAAACATCATCAACCATAAACATCTCACCAACATTTTGAGAAAATCTTGACACAACTATGCTAGGCTCCTTTGGTAGACATCAAAACCTTTCAAACATGAGACTTTGAATTCTTCAAACATCAAACATCAAACTTGTTCAACTCAATTGTGTGTGAATGAATCCTTTTGCACATGCTTAGTTGAATTATCACTTTGTTCAAATTAATGGTGGATAGATGCATCCTTCTCCCATCACTAATTTGGATTATCTTTTGGTTAGCTTGTGAGTAGACACATCCTATTCTCACTCCTAAATCAAATTATCCTTTATGAGCATTAGTTATCTTTTTTAGATCATCATCCAAACATCTTGGGGATATCTCTTGCTCAAACATCAACATTCAAAAGACAGAATTCAAAGTCTAAACATCAAACAAACATCAATCAAAGCAAACCCAAAGTACCTAGCATCACATCAAGATTTTCAATACAAATTCAAAACTTCCATTCTCATCCATATATCATACACCTTTCATCTTCACATCTTTGATCTTTTACACATCCTAGTTTGCTCTTTTATGGTTCAAACAAGATCACAACACAAGAGGAACATGGAGTTAAATCAAGAAACATCAACCACAAGTGATCTAAGCCAAAACATTCCAGAAATCCAAAACACACCACTTCCAGACCTCACTATCACTACACACGATCCACAAAAAGAGGTCTTGGTGGAAGACATCACACCAACAGAACTAAGTGAGGAAGAAGTTCTTGAGATGCTCAAACAACCAAAACTACAAAAGTTTCTTCGCGCAATGGCTAAAATAAATCCATCAATTCTCAACACTATTGAGGATGAGCTTCTTGTACCAAATGACCAAAACACCCTTCCACAATCAACCACTTCCATTACCACCATAGAACCTACTATCAATGAGGATGATACCCTCTTCAACACGCATCAAAATCCACTTTACAACCCACTTGGATTTATCGATACATCTGAGGTTCCTTACCATACCACCTCATCATTTTCTCTTGACACGCAAGTGTCTAGACCTTTGGTACAAGCAAGCTCGTCCGAAATAGAGAGACCTTACGGATTTGTCTCTTCATTTGCACAAGAAAATTTTCCACCATTCAAACCATTTACACCTCCCACCACGTCAACACCATATTTTGGTTTAGGGATCTCCCCTTTACCTAAACTTCCACCTTTCCCTAACATAAATCGCCCCATCCAAATCAATTCATCCAACCAAGGGGGTACATCACATCTTTCAAACACACCATCCACATCAAACCAATGCATGATAGCTAATCAAATTATGGTCTCTCAAAGACCCACTATTTCGCTCATCTCTACCATTCCTACCACTTCACCTAGTCCCACCATTCCTATCACTTCACCCATCCCAAATGCACCTATCACCACATTCACTCCAACCACTACATCCACTATACCTCAAACTTCCACTACCCCCATCACACCCCTTACATCACAACCTCCCACCACCACCATTGCTCTAAGCGCATCTCAAACTTCCAACACAATTCCAATCCCACCACCACCACCATTGTGACCAAGCCAAGTAAGCCATTACAATGCTGCATTCAAAGCATACCAACAATTGCTCCAACAATATCAAACAATTCAGCAAGCACCTATAGCCATGCACGCTTCTCAAGCTTCACAGCAAAATCAAGCTCAAACATCGCTGCAACAACAACAAGCACAACAAGCGGCACAAGCCCAAGCTTTGTTGCAACAACAACAACGAGCTACACAAGCTGTACAAGCCGCACAAGCCGCACAAGCTGCTCAAGCTGCACAAGCTACACAAGCTGCTCAAGCTGCATAAGTTGCACAAGCTCCACAAGTTGCACAAGCTGCTCAAGTCGCACAAGCTGCACAAGCTGCTCAAGCTGCAAAAGATGCCCAAGATGCCCAAGCACGAGTGCAAGCACAAGCGCAGTACTTTTCACAACAACAAGCAGCCCAACAACTCGCATATCAGCAAGCATTAGAGCAATACCAAGAGCAACAAGAAGTAGCACAGCAAGCCCTAGCTGATCAACAACAAGCATTGTTGGACCAACAACATCAAGCACAACAACAAGCTCTATTAGCGCAACAACAACAAGATCAACAACAAGTGTTGTTGAAAGCATACATGGCACAACAAACAAACATTCCACCCATTCAAACACCCACTCCACCCCCCCAGAACACCTTCATTCCACCTCCTGATCCACAATTGGATGTCACCGCACAAATAAAATTTCTGTCACAACAAGTGCTTGACCTTCAATCAGGAAGGACACCAAAACCACAAAAAAACCTATGCCCTTATCCATTTGATAGGAGCGTAGAAATGAAACCGTTCCCAAAAGGGTTTGAGATCCCTAAATTTGACAAATATCGCGGAACGGGTAACCCTAAAGATCACATCAGGGAATTCCAAGTACATTGCATGGAGGTGGCTTACGATGAAACGTACTTGATGAGATTATTCCCAAGAAGCTTGGCTGGAAACGCTATTGATTGGTTTTCTCGACTTTCTAGAATCAAAAAATTCCAGGAAATCATAGATGCCTTCATACATAATTATTCCTTCAACACTCCCATGGAGGTTAGCTTACAGGAATTATCATCTCTCAAACAAGGGAAAAATGAATCATTCGGTGCTTTCTTACAACGATGGCGATCCAAAGCTAATCAAAGCAAGTGGTCCATGCCTGAAGAGCAACAAGTGGGAACTATCATTGCGAATCTTGATGGGCCCTTGGCCTTCCACCTCAAAGTGCAAAACATCACCACTTACGACCAGTTGATCCCTAGGGCGCTCAATATCGAACGAGCCCTTGCCACACAGGGAGAAACTTCATCATATCAAGAAGGCCGCTCATCATCCAGTTATCATGACAAACCACGAACATGGGCAAAGAATCGTAATGTAACCAATGATGGTGTCGTTGACGCCAAAGTTGTCATTAGTGCCCCACGGAAGAACAATCCACCATCCCAACAACAACAACACCAAAATACCAATCAAAGCAATCGACAAGTCAATACTGTGGTCCAACCATCCCATAACCAAAACACAAACAACATTGATAATCAGGGAGACCACAGCGAAACAAGTTCTTCCCCAAACGAAAATACACACTCCTTGGGGAACCTGCTGAAGCAATCATGAAAAGATTGGTAGATGAAAAATTGATAACGGTCCCTACACATAATAATTATCAAGAACCATCGGTCAAGCCACCATGGTATAATGAGAATTATCTTTGTGACTTCCACAAACTCAAGGGACACACGACAAACAACTGCATGAGGCTCAAAAATCTAATTCAAGACCTCATAGATGACAAAATCATAGATGTGGAAGCACCATCAGGAAACAAAGATCTCAAGATTTACACGAATCCGATGCCGAATCATGGCAACAAAGGAAACAAAGATCAAGACAAAGGAAAAGGGGCTTATAAAAATGTCAACCACACATACGAGGGTGTTGTTGCTTGTTTAGATGAGTTTTGTGGAGTCATCACCATCAAAGGGGCCCAAGCCGATTGTGGAGTCACCACAAGAGGTGGAAAGGTTACCATTGCAGCACCATCCCAACCAAGCAGAAATTCCACATCCAATCCAAGGTCTAACCCTAGTGGCTATAATGTCTTGGATCAATTGAAAAGAACCCCTGCACATATCTCCATCATGGAGTTACTCAAAATCTCATCTGCACACAAAAAGATTCTAGAAGAAGCTTTGGCGTCATCTACTGTCCCCGCAGATCTAGATGCAGAACAATTCCAAGCTATGGTCGCAAGTATCACCACACCTAACATTCTTACATTTTCTGAACAAGACTTCCCCACACAACCATCTCACAACCGTGCACTTCATCTGGAGGTGTACGTAAATAAAAAGAAAGTCAAGAGAGTCTTGGTGGATGGAGGTGCAGGCTTAAATATTTGCTCCTTAAAGCTTCTAAAGAATTTGAACATTTCAGAGGATTCAATTGACAAAGGAAAAGGCATCACAATAAGAGCATACGATGACCAGGAAAGGGTATCCCAAGGCACCATTCAGCTTCCTGTCCAGGTTGGACCCACCATCATGCAAACCAACTGTCAGGTCTTGGACCTCGATTTACCATACAACATTCTCCTAGGGCGACCATGGATACATGCAATGCAAGCTGTAGCTTCAACCTTTCATCAATGTGTGAAATTCACACATGAAGGTCAAGAGGTTACTATCCATGGAGATCCTGAGCCATTTGCCTACTGCAAAAATCTAGAGGCAAAATACTACAAGATCCCGCAAGTACCCAAGAATGATGAAGGCCCATCAACACCTTATGTGGATCCCGCCACTCTCACTTCTGCGACAGAGACACCCTCCACCCCCGCCATCCCCGCCTTTTCTGATATCAAAGTCATAATACAAGATGATGGTTGTGGAAACTATTCAATGCCTAAGAATGCTTTTGTAGTAGGAGAGCTACCACAATCTCCTAGATCAAGAGGACGACCACAATCACAAGAAGCTTCAACATCTCAAGGCTCCTATGAACGAAACCCTACCTTCACAAGTGCAGGAGATCTTGGTCAGGAAACATTAGAAGGGGACTTATCTCATCTTCTCTATCAAGATGATATACCAGCAGTTGAATTGCCTATGGACGAATGAAACAAAGGTATGAAGATAATGCTCTCGATGGGCTATAACCGGAACCAAGGGTTAGGCCAAGATAATAACGGGCGTGTAATACCCATTATACCTGAGAAGCAAATAAAAAATCTTGGCATTGGTCATCCTACTCCTAAGGTAACTGTACTTGGTCGAGGTGCCCAGGATAGACGGAACCGAACGCCTCCTCAGGAATCTGTAGCTACTCCAAAATCCTCCATGACTTTAGGAATGCCCACTGATTTAACTGAGTCACCAGAAATAGGATTACCTTTGTTGTTTGAGGATACTAATGTCCTTATGATTAGCACCTTGTCTTATGAGTCTGAAAACCAAAGCAATGAAATCCGATTAGTCTATCCCCAACTGATTGATTACGACCAACGAGGACCACCAATTCTTGACATGTTTGAAAACGATAAGGCGCTCTCGGAATTCATGGGACTTAGGGATGACATTCCATGTGGGGATCATAAGGCAGGTTTTATCATAGAGCTGGATACACATGCATACTATGGAGAAACGATTGAATCCCTCAGTCGCAAAAATAAAAAATTGAGAATAATCTCCAAGTCCTTGAGTGAAAACCACCTTGTGGCACTCTCCGACTCTGAAAAAGTAAAAAGAAAGGACGCATCCAATGGTGAAAACCTCTCTGAGGCGCCTGAGGATGGGGGATTCAATCTTCCTCTTACAGCTATACACCAAGAAAAGTCAGCTATGCTAGCAGAAAAGTGCAACCCCATCAATCTGGGAACACAAGAAACTCCTCATATTACATTCTACGCTGAGTCATTATTATGCAAAGAACAAGAGGAGTTGGCTACCTTCTTAAAGGAGAGGAAGATAAACTTTGCATGGACCTATGCTGATATGCCAGGATTGGATCCAGAGGTAGTGGTTCATCACTTAGCAGTTTATCCTGAAACTAAACCTGTAAAATAGAAGTTGAGAAAGATGCACCCACAGATTGCTCTATTAGTCAAGATGGAACTCCAGAAACTACTAGAGGCGGATTCATACGAACGATCGCCTACCCTGAGTGGGTCTCCAATCTAGTACCGGTTTCAAAACCAACTGGGGGCATAAGAATCTGTACGGACTTTAGGGACTTGAACAAGGCTTGCCCAAAAGATGATTTTCCGTTGCCTAACATTGATATGATTGTAGACATGACCGCGGGGCATGAGATGCTTTCCTTGATGGATGGATTTTCAGGCTATAATCAGATAAGAATTGCAGAGGAAGACCAACATAAAACATCTTTCACTTGTCCTTGGGGCACATACTGCTGGAACGTAATGCCATTCGGCTTAAAGAATGCCGGGGCCACATACCAAAGGGCCATGACACTAATATTCCATGACATGATCCACAAAATAGTTGAGGACTATGTCGATGACATCTTGGAAAATCCAAAAAGAGGAAGGATCATATATCAGTCTTGAGTGCTATCTTTGACAGACTAGAAGAATACAAGGTTCGTTTGAATCCCAAGAAGTGTGTCTTTGGCGTACAATCAGGAAAGCTTGTTGGGCTACATAGTGTCAATGAGAGGCATTGAGATTGATCCGGCAAAGGTGAAAGCAATACTTGAAATGGAAGCTCCTAGGACATTGAAACAACTGAGAGGTCTCCAAGGCAGGCTTCAGTCAATTCGTAGATTCATAGCACAATTAGCAGACAAAAAAATCCCTTACTCTCACTTACTCCACAAGGGGGTAACGTACAAATGGGATGACAAATGTGAACAAGCCTTCAACAAAATCAAGGAATATCTATTAACACCTCTAGTACTAAGGCCTCCAATTCATAACAAACCATTGATCCTTTATATCTCAGCAACTACAGCAGCCCTTGGTGCTCTCCTAGCACAACATGATGAAAATGGAATAGAAAGAGCCATCTACTACATCAGTCGTACAATGGTGGGCCATGAGTTAAACTATACATTCATTGAAAAAGCTTGCCTAGCAGTGGTGTTTGCATCCCAAAAATTCAGACACTACATGTTGGCACACAAGATCAAACTCATAGCTAAAATTGATCCCTTAAAGTATCTTCTTTCAAAGGCAATGCTTACAGGAAGAATGGCTAAGTGGGTAATGATATTATCAGAATATGACATTGAGTATGTGGAGCACAAGGCAATCAAGGGACAGGTCATTGCAGACCAACTGGCAGATGCACCTATCTATGCGGAGAACCCACTTGTTTCAGAATTTCCAGATGAATCCATTTTCAACATTGACATAGCTACTCATTGGAAGCTATACTTTGATGGATCCTACACACAACATGGGTCAGGAGCTGGTATCTTCTTCATCACTCCACAAGGGGATTGTATACCAAGATCATACAAACTAGCATTCCCTTGTACAAACAACATTGCAGAATATGAGGCTTTAACTATAGGTCTCAGGATAGCAGTACAATGGAACATTATGACATTGAAGGTATATGGAGATTCACAACTTATCATAAATCAAGTGAACAATGAGTACCAAACAAAGGATGATAAGCTAACTCCATACAAAAGGCTGGTGGAAAATCTCAAGGAATATTTTGTTGACATCACATTTGAGCAAGTACCAAGAACCAACAACAGAGCAGCAGACGCAATGGCAACTATTGGATCACTCTTAGAGATCCCTCCAAATGTTCTGAAATATGACTTCTTGGTAGAGCAGCTTCTCGTACCAGCATTCAAGGTACCAGAGTCAGAATTTGTGGGTGAAATCGTTGGTCCGAATGATCAGTGGTACCAAGACATTTACACATACCTTAGGATAGGTATCATTCCCGCCGATTTGCGTTCAAGCCTTAGACGAACCTTTATCAAGAAAGCATCTCGTTTTGTCATTTTAGGAGAAACCCTTTATCGTAGAAGCATAGAAGGAACCTTACTAAGATGTCTTAACCCTGAGGAGGCTTCGGCTGCCCTAACTGAGGTGCACAACGGCATCTGTGGTTCTCATTCGAGTGGCATGACCTTGTCTAAGAAATTGCTGAGGAGTGGGTATTACTGGCCTACCATGGACAGAGAGGCACATGAATATGTCAAGAAGTGTCTACAGTGTCAGCAACACGGGGACCTCATCCATGCTCCAGCTCAAGAGCTTCATCCAATCATCACACCATGGCCCTTTTCACAGTGGGGACTCGATCTCATTGGGAAAATCACACCCACCTCATCCAACGGCCACAAATTCATTATAACCGCAACTGAGTACTTCACCAAGTGGGTTGAAGCCATACCTATGACCTACATAACAGGAAAGCAGATCTCAAAGTTCATCTTGAATTATCTCATATGCCGCTATGGTGTTCCACAAGCCATCATCTCAGATAATGGGACACCATTCAAAAATTAGGAAGTCTGTGACCTATGTGATAAATTCAAAATCCAAAATCGCTTTTCCACCCCATACTATCCCCAAGGCAATGGCCAAGCAGAAGCTACAAATAAAACCATCCTCAAAATCCTTAAGAAAATAGTTAATGACACAGGTCGTGACTGGAATTTACAGCTTAATCCTGCCCTTTGGGCTTACCGAACCAGCATCCGCACACCCACTGGTGCCACACCATTTTCCTTGGTCTATGGATCAGAGGCCATCTTGCCCATTGAGATCGAGTTACCATCCCTCAGAGTATCATTGCAAAACCTCATCACGGATGAAGAGTATCGAGTTTCAAGACTGAACGAGCTGGAACTATTGGATGAGCGACGTCTGGATGCTTTAAACCATCTGCAAGTGTATCAGAATAGACTGAAAAGGAGCTACAACAAGAAAATCAGAAGCAGAACTTTCCAGGTTGGAGAATTGGTGCTAAAAGAGAATCAGAAGAATGTCTTGAACCCAAATGGCAAGGGCAAGTTTGAACCCAACTGGCTGGGACCCTTTGTCATCACAGCAAGCTACAAATTAGGGGCATATCAGTATCAACACCCGAAGGGGAACCCCTGCAATGAATAGCTCCCATCTCAAAAAGTTTTATGCCTAAATCTTTCAAGGTATAAAACCAAAAATCCAAAAAATCATAAAAAAGTCCTGAAAAAATGGTTACTTCGGTGAAAACCTGGCAAACAGGCGTCTTGGTGACAACAAAAAAATCAAAAAATCAAGAAAACAATAAAGAGAAAAAAATCGTCCTCTAGTGAAAACCACTTCGGTGGCACTTTGGGCAAGTACCTTGGTGAAAACCTGGCAAATAGGCACCTTGTGTAAATAAGCACTCTCCATCCATCTTGGTCTCCGTGACTTGCTCTGCATCATTCACTCACCCATTGCATATCATCGCATTTCACCCTTCCATCTGCATCTGCACCATAGCTTGGTCTTGCATTTGTGTCATGATTCCTCGTAGAGCTACTCGGCCCACTTAAAAGGTCAGTTTGTCCTGCCTATATCGGAGTAGTCTATCGCTTCACACTGGGGGCACGTTCTCATCGGATCGGATTCGTGTATGACCTTAAAATCCTCAAATCAAAAAATCCAAAAAAACATCAGAAAATCAGAAAATCCAAAAACATTCAAAACATATCAAAATCCAAAAACATTCAAAAACATATCAAAATCCAAAAACAGGTCAAAAAGTCATTCAAAAAGCCAAAAACAAGGTCATCTTGTCGAACTACGTTGTCTATGAGCCTAAACGTAGGCAAGGTTGATCTTTGATCATCCCCCGAGACATTTAGGTCAGTCCTATAGGAGTCCTTCATAATAAACTGACATCTCATCATGTATATCTTCATCTGTAAATCGGTCAAGTTGTGAGTCGAACTACGTGGTCTCTGCGTGTATAACATAGGCAAGGCTCATCTGTGGATCAGCCCCCGAGGCCCCTAGGATAGGTATTTAGGTTAGTATCTTGGTCAAAATCTCAGAAAATCTCAAAACATTGGAAAATTGAAAATCAAAACATTTGAAAACATTTGAAAAAATACCAAAAACAGCCTCAAAACATTGCAAAACTCCAAAAACATCCAAATATTTGAAAAAAAAATCCATCCGCCTCATCTCGCTTACACTCGCAATAATCAATCATCCATAATAAATCGTCATCACCCTCAACCTTTGGTAAAACAGTCAAAAACAAGTCTAGCAGTCAAAGGTGAAAACCTAAACTGTCAAAATCTCAAGTATAGGTCATTCAGCAAGCAAGTTGGTCAACTCTTTTCTTATCAGTGGCATATAAATCATAAAGCAATTTCATCATTGTTTGATAAAAGCTTGTCCTAGGATCCGTTCAGACAATGGGCACTTTTATCAAACCAACCACTTTGGGTAAACAAAACAACATGTCATTAACATGTGCTAGGATCTGTTCCGACAATGGACATTATCTTTTGGCAATAAGTTTTGGCTCCCATCTTTCAAAACATTGTTTCTCTTGGCTAACGGTATGAAGAACATTAGTTTGTTTTCTCACTTACTTTATCTTGTTGGATTTATCTCATTGTGCTCATTCCAAGGACCTCTCGATGATGTCCGAACAAAGGATTTAGAGAAATAGGAATGGGGCAACGATCATTATTCTTTTATCTGCTGTGCTTGTTGGATGTTCTTGTAAAATAACTTGGTGAATTCTTGCTTTGGTAGGTACGTCCTATTAAGGTTTCCGTATGTCAAGTGTGAACAAGAATACTCCTATCTACTTGTCGAGTCAAAGTCCATCGCACTAGGTACAACGCCATCTTGGTTCTTTATACCCTGATGCATCATGCCTACGTGTATTATCAAACATAAGGAAATTCACCCTTTGAAAATCCCAACTCCTTAGCAAGTAATCATCATCATCATCATCATCATCATCTCATGTCTTGTTGGAATCTCTTGTTTTCTTCTATCTCTTGTTTTTCACGCTAACATGGTACCATGACAGTTAATCATAAATCATCACCATTACATCCATCTTGCATCCACAAACCATCAACATACTATATAATGCATATAATACCATATCAAAAACATTAATCATACCACATGCATTCATCCCCATCATTGCATAATATAGATTGGTTATTCTAGCCATCTCATAAACCATACATCTATCACCCATATGCATAATCATAAAAGCATCATCATATCAAATCATGTGCATCCATCATATCATCCATGCATCATCATATCATCCATTACATATAAACATCATAATCATATCATCATCAATAATGTCAATGTCATGGTATGAATCAGGATCAAGTGTGTGTAATATATCAAAATAGGCATGAGACTACCCATGGTTGATGACTGTCTACATCATCAAATCTGTCTACATCAAATATTCGAGTTGAATTGATCTTGAACCTCTTTTTCGAGAGATCGACCCTCAAATCAAACCTCTTCGCTCAATCTCTTGAGGGGGCAGTATACTAGCATAATTCTTCTTGCTGGGGCAATAGTGGGCCATCTGAAAAATCAGAATTTTTTTGATTTTGATCATGACAAGATTATTCTTTGAACCAACGCAACAAGTGCATCGCTTCAAAGAGGGGCAAAATGTAGACATGCAAAATGTACAAGTTGACATTGCGCATCTCACTCTGATCTACTAACATCGTTTCTTCCTAAATCATCCCTCGGTCTAACTGTTTAATCAAATTCCCTTATTTGATTAAATTCATCAATATTCGTCTCTTAATTAAATAAATTATTTTGTCTAATTAAGTCACTTTCCTTGTTAATTAAATCAATTAGATCTAATTATCCCTATTTAATTAAATAATCAATTTATTTGATTAAATCTCTAAAGTCTATCTGTTAAATTAAATAAATTAAAACTTTATTTGATTTAATCTAACACCATCCTTTTAATTAAATAAATCAAAATCTTTATTTAATTAGCCTCTATCATATTCCTCTCTTTTTGATTTAAATTAATCCAAAAATCTAAATCAAATTGTCAAATCAGCTGAATATCCCCTTAAATTAATCAAATCCTGATTAATTTAATCTTAATCCATCAAATCCTCTAGATTTTGCAACTTGCACATGAAAATAGACTTATTTGATTGATTAAATTTCTATTTTCCTTCAACAAGGCATCTTTTAAGGAATATTCCCCTAATTTGAATTCAAAATCCAAGAGGGAATAAGTCCTTCCAACAAGGCATTTAAGATCTCTTACAGGTCCTTTGCCTTGAGCCAAGTGGCATTTAATGCAATTTTCTTTCCCCCTCTTACATGTCTTTTCTCAAAATTCAAATTCAAAAATGCATGTATTGGCACATTTGTCAAAACTTGCTCATTCCTCATCCAATCACATGTTGACAAGTGGCATTATATCATTGGTTGAATCTTTGTCCCACATTGCTCCATTTTGGCTTTGTTTCCATTTCAACATTCTATAAATAGAATGCTTCACCATGCATTTTATCATCCACATCTCAAGCAAAGTTACCATGCTAAAATACTTAGCAATTCTCATTCATCTCATTGAATCATAGCTAGGTTTTTTGCAGATTTTAGCTTGGAGCATACATTCAAAGTCTTCATCAAGTGGATCAATCATCTTCAATCAACATTTGCATTCAAGGAGTTGGGAAAGGGAAAATCTCCACACACCTATTTGCACCAACTCCCTCAAGAGATCAAGAGTTTTCTTGCATTAGATAGGATTTAATTGTTTCATTTGTGTTCTTCATTTTCATTTCTTATCTTTTGCAAAATTTCAAATGGATTTCTTGAGGAATCATTGGTTTATAATCTTGTGTTTGATCTAATTGTTTGTTTGTTTATTGTGTTTGTGCAACGTCTAGATTCAAATGGTTCACAAGTAGAATTGTGGAGTTAGAGTAGGATTTTCAAGAAAGTGAGACTAAGCCAATAATGGAATCCAAGGGGACACAAATTGAACCAATTGTTTTAGAATGGTTCTAGGTACGTATCCCTCCATTCTTAATGAAATGGATGGAGTGATGCTATTTTCTAAGTGATGTAGAATTTGAAAATAATAGGCTAAATAAGGATTTAGTATAATTAAAAGAATCATTTCACAAAGCATATAAAGGTAAATAGGATGCTTGTGAAATCGGTGAATTATTATTGGCTTGTAGAAGACCATCTAGGTTGTACTCTATGTTCCTCAATGAACAACTCCTAAGATGGAAGTTACTGAGAATTCACCATAATCAACCACATGACCCCGATGATAAAGAATTTGTGAAGATATTTGTTGAGTCAACTCCTGAACAACAAGATTTATTATGTGAATTCTTTGTCCATAATTTTCTCTTGGAAGAATATATACATTTATTTGTTAATTTCTTTGTGGGCGAAGTCCAATTGAGATCATTCATGTCCACAACATGTAATCAGCTTCACTTTCCAAATCAGTCAAGGGAGTATGCACATGCAGAGAAAATTGTTGGGTTGCAAATGAGATACCCCCATAGGAAGCCTTTCTATTTCAAGGCATAGTTTCTGGGAATTTGACTTAGAGAGGGGGTACAAAGCAAGTACAATAATAATCTCCAGTTGTGCTATGATCACTTTCAAGATCAAGGACCAAAGTTGATAGGGAAAGCTTGGCATGCATGTGAAGAGCGATATACCCCTCTTCCTATGTATCTCAGGAAAAGATAGGTAATCTCACCTCTTAATATTAAATGGTCCTACAAAAGGGCAATAGCCTTGGCCAAAATCCTTGAGCAATTAAAGGTTAATTGGATTGGCATGAGGTATAGACCTCCTCTACTTCTTTCACTACCCCCCTACAATAGATATCAATATAGAATAGAGTGATGACAATTTTGCAAGATGGGTATAAAAGGTCACTTTTAATTAGGGATTTCTAAAGGAGCCAGAGGAACTAGATACAAAGGCAGATGACTTGTATGATCTCAGTGCCAAGTATGAGGAGATGAATAAGGTAAATGAAGGACATGGAATACACCAGAGAGTAGGAGGACCTGCTCGGGCTTAGGAAGGGGAGGAAATGATGAGGTAAAAATAACCTCATCAATATAATGGAATCAATACTTAACCTTACACCTTTCAACCAACCTTACCCTGCCACTTAATTATCTTTAGGATAAGTAATTGCTTTCTTTTTGTGAATAAGCATACAATCTTTATTTCTTAAAATTAGTCAAAATAAGCTAATTTGTGTTGACTTAATTGTTTTTTTTAGTATTCCACATGTCAACTTCCACCATCGGTTACCATTCTAGTCAAAGAGGTTTTAACGTAGATTTCAACACCATTGAAGACAAGTGAATGGGCATCAGAACTTCAGGAGCATACATGATGGACCGAGTTTTTATAGTTTCTATTATTTTCAATTCTAAAGACTTTATGGCTCGTGTCAAGCCTCTTTAATATTTTCATGTCATGGGCTTTAAAGTTTACTAGTTGTTAACAATTAGTTGAAGACTTTACCAACTAAAAAGTAGGATTTTGTTAGCTGCTCTTATATAAATATGCAACTATTGAAAATGATGATATACAAATAATATTGTTATGCAGCCACTATGTTTTCTAAGTTACACCTTTTGTATGAATAAAATGAGTTTCTCCCACCAGTTTTGGAGTTATTGAATAATGTGAATAGAGTTCTTTGAATGAAGTAATTTGGAGTTACCAATGTAGGTGATCTAAGTTAGGTGTAGAAGCACTCGAGAGCTAGCCACTCGAGGGGTTGTAGATTAGATAGATAAGTATTTTACTTCTAATTTTCTACTTTCCTTTAGTAGATAATAATTGGAATGGGAATTTATTTTCATATGTGTAATTCTTTCAAGATCAATCTTGCAAGTTGTAGCTGAGTTTGTAGTCTTTGAATTTAGTGTCTGAAGTTCTAGATCACCTTCTTTTACTTGTTTTAGATTGTTAAATCATTTTCTCCTAGCTATTTTATATTGTTATCTTTTGATTGGATCAATGTTTCCTAGTTTCTTTACAAGCTTTACTTCTTCAACAATCTATACATTTCTTAGTTTAATAATTTCCATGCTTTCTAGTTTAGTGGTTATACTTTTTAGAGTCATAATTTTCTGCTTTCTAGTTTAGTTATTTCAAGCTTTCTAGATAGATGATTTCCTACTTTCTAAGTTTAGTGGCTTCTTAGTTTAGAGTTTTATTTTAGTTTTTTGGTATTTAAGAAACTCGAGAGAGATAGTTGAGATGTCTTCTATTACATATAGCCTTTGGACAATATCTGGTCGATATATTAATGTGTTTATCAACTAAAGTGTTAGGACCTAATGATAGCCTAGTAGTATGGATGAGTTAAAAATTGCCAAAAAGTTGGTGTGTGTAGGAGCTGATGGAGTTGCAGTGATGCAAGGTCAAAGGAGCAGTGTTTGCATAAAGTTACAAACTACTTGTGCACCATACATGCTTGGTATTCACTGCATGGCCCACAAAATGAATTTAGCATTCAAAATTGTAAGCAAGTTTCCTACAATATCAAAAGTTGAAAATCTAGTCTACGAGATCTACGCATACTTCTGTCAAAGTCCCAAACGTTTTGCAAAATTTTAAAATTTTGTTGAGGGAATAATAGCAGGAAACAAGCTTCTCAAGGATGTCGATACTAGATGGATCTCCCTGCATGGACCAACGTAACATGTTCTTTCAGAATATCAATCCTTGATTGGAGTAATGTATGAGCATCACATCACAGTAGACAAAGTTCTTGACCTCTTATATAGGTTAAGCGATATAGAGACACTCTTGACTTTAGCTAGTCTTCTCCCCATGCTGGATGAAATGAACACTCTTGTGAAGAAAGCCCAAGACAAAACTATGTATATTTGTGAATATGTCAAAATACATAAACATACATGCTTGGACCTCGATCATCTATATCTAGATCTAACACAAGAAAGCCCAAATTATTTCATGTGGTAGAAAATTACTGATTTGATTAATCTTGATAATTATTTACATTTTAATGCATGTGAGCACTTATGTATCTGTGTACGTGGATATGAGATACCAATGTACCATTTTAACATAAGCAGGCACTTTAGCAGAGAAGTACCTGTTAAAGAGGAAGATTTTAATGACATTGTTAAATCTGTTAGTGATAATTTGAAAAAAATTGCAAAATATCTTTCCTCAGAGATTCGTGAAAGATTCACTTGACATGAAATACTTGAAGCCATGGGTATTGTGTATCCTCAATTTTGGGTAAACTGAGATAGCCCAAAATATTTTCATGATCAAGTAAATATCTTGATCAAACAATTTTTGAAAGGTGTAGCATACAATGAGCAGACAACAGAAGGAATTTTAAATAAAGATAAGCTTAGATAATAATTCCATGGGCATGGAGAAGGCCTTTGAACTGAGATCAATAACAAAGGTTTGGATAAACTTAGGTTAGAGTGAAATATTGCGTGATATGATATCATAATATTTCAAACTTGTTGGTTTATGTCAAACAATGATATTGGGGTTAGTGGAGGATGAGAGAGTTTTCAGTTCATTGGCATTTTTGAAATCAAAGTTATGAAAAAAACTAGACAAGAATTTAGAAAATTGCTTGAGGATGAAAGGAACTATGTATAATGTCAAAAAAATTCCTTTTGAAAGGGCACTCACAATCTAGAGGTCCACATGCAAAAGAAGAGGGACCAGGTTGTGCAACACTCCAATTCCAAACATTGGTACTGGTGGCATTGGTGGCACTGGCAATGGTAGTGGGACAAATGATAGAGACACAATGAATGTTGAATTTTAGATGCAGGCTGAAGAAAATGAAGAGCAGACTTAGAATCAAGATGACTCTTTTACTTTATCTCAAGTTGAACGTCAGTTTGAGGATCCCGACTCTATTTGGGAAATGGAAGTGAATTAGCATATTTTAGGTATTGATATTGCACTTCATGAATCATTTTCCATTGTTCCAAACTGTAGATGATGATATTTAATATTATATTCCATGAAATTGTGAATCATTGCACTTCATTATATTTTATTTTATATTACACTTCATGAATCATATTCCAAATTATAGTTGATGATATTTTATATTGTATTCCATGAAATTGTGATATTTTATATTTTATATTATATTCCATGGTATTGAATTTGATATGTGATTCTGCATCATTTTTAAAGAACAAAACTTATCACACTACTTATAAATTCCTATTGCATTTCTATTCACACAATCTTTGATAAATAATTGAAATGAATATTAATCCATTCCTTGAACAAAAGCTAATAGTTCAACATGCAACACTTATAAATAACTGTTGATTATTTTGAGTTAGATGATAGTGAATACAATACTGTAGAGCAAGATAGGTCGATATTATATTGAAAATTAAAGATATTATAGTGTCTTTTCCTTTTACCTACATTCTACTAATATAATTCGAAGTTGACTGGGTTTTACCCATTCCTGGTCTCTTAAGTCATATCTTATGCCTTTTTGTTCGTTTACTCACCAACCCCTTGAGCCTAGTGTTCCTAGTTGCTACCTGTAGAATCCTTATAAATCTTGCCTTGTCTTATGCGGGTCATAAAATTCATTAATTCTCGTTCTTTCCCTAAGTTTGGGTTTTAATATTCACTCAATATTGTTCATGTTATAAACCTAGGAAGGAAGCCCCTTTTAAGTCATGTAATAAGTGCATGTGCTTATGAAAATCCTTTGTTATGCTTGGCGAGTCCCATTGACTGGTTTCTATTGGTTCCTCTCCATCCCACAAGATTAAATTAATCAAATTAAGGAGTCGACATGATAGCGGGCAGGCAACACTTGGACACCCTTTTGGCAGATCCTACCACTGCTTGAAGGCACCGATGGCTAAAGGTGTTCAAATCAACGGTTACTATGGTTTCTGACAAATGAATCTCAATCGTTCAACAACCTCCTTGCTATCATAAGATGCACACACTTTAAACCCAAAGGGGAAGCGAGGAGGTTGACATGTAGACAATTTCAATTCTTGTGGAGATGGTGGAGCCCATAGAGTGATACAAAGATAAATTCACATGCCATTTTGTGGTTGGTCAATGGTGAAAGTTGTTTGTAGTCATATTTTCAAACCTATTTGACCAAATCTAAACCATCTGTTGGGCCATCTAACTACCAGATTGATGGTTAAAATTCAAAGTTCAAGATTGAGGGAAAATGAGTTGTATCAACCATTCTAGTTCATGCAAGCAAACCATAATGGTGGATATGACACAGATCTACCAAATTGCCAATTGGTATGTTTTAAATCCATAAAAATTACTTTAAAGTGTAATTGCGAAATGTTAAAGCATTTAGCACATCTAAGGAGTTCTCGCTGAAATTTTCAAGCTTGTTTGACAATAAGAATTAAGGTTTTCAAGCATCCACAAAACCAATAAGTAAAATTGCTATCCTACTTCTTAATTGTTTAAATTTTTTTTGTAAGTGCTCGTTTTATCATTTTGTCATTAGGGTTTCTAGTTTCATTGCATTTCTTTTAAGGTTTGACATTTAGTTTGAACAATTAGCCTGTTTAGTCCTGTTATTTCCTTGCATCAACCTATGCCCTAGTTGTAAGCTTGCAATTTGTTGAGTAGTAAACCTTAGTTTGCACAAAATTTGTTACTATGACACCTAAAGTCAAAGCATTTATGTCAAAAGACTAATTTTCTAAGTCGAAGCCCACTAAAAGACCTCTATCATAGGACTTAACTGAACATTTAGTATCTTCAACCTCTGAGAAACCAAAGGGACAACATACGTACTTTGGCCCTAGAACTAAATTTGGCATCACTGATAATTATTGTACAATTAAAGATGTTTCCCTACCATACTTTGGATGGAGACTTTTCCAGGGATGGTTTGGACATAGGAATGTTGGTATCCCTTTTAGTAACTCATTGAGGCTAGGTATGGGTAAACTAGTTGTACCCAACATGTTCATAGATGTTGATCTTCTCAAAGAAATTGTTGCAACCTATGACCCTCTAGTTAGGGTTGTTAGAGATCATGATGGAAAAAATTTGGTATGGGTTAATAAGGAAGAAGTTTCATATGTGTTCAAGTTGAACACTTGGAGTAGTGACATGGTTAAGATTGATGCGTAGATGTTGAGGGAGGAATACAAAAGGGTAAAACACAACTTTAGGGTGTCAATGTTGACCAATTTTTTTATATCAATAGGGAAGGGAGTCAACAAATGAAAGATTAATTTGGGACCTTGTGATCTTGAGCCCCTCTCTATTTAAGTATTTTGAAGCATATTTTCAGAAGACCTTTTACTCCCTCTACCAAATTCTAGGGTTTGATCTTGGCTCAAGCATGGCAATGGCCCATATGTACATGGCTATGAGTATCCAACATCTTAACATAAATATTGTTGTTCCCATAGCACACATGCCCTATTCAGGATGGGGACCCTCTCTTCTCTCTTTGTCGGGTTGCTTTTTCCTTTGCCTTGTTTTGTGTGCCCCCTTTTTTGAGTCCGAAGTGGTCAGGGAGTCCAAAATTTTCCATCTTAAGTTGACCAAGTTTCACCACTTCCAAAATTTGCAAGTCTATGGCCTCTGTGGAATTCCCTTAGCAATATTCCTTTGAACTTTGAAACTGTCGTCCTCCATGTCCTGCGGGTCCGCCCCTATGGGCCACCTTGTGCGGAATTCTATGGAACCTTCATTGTTCTGAATGGCCGACTCAAGACATCCTCCCATGTTGCGAGACCCGTAGCTTCCTTCGCTGTTTCTATTGATGACTTGTCAGATGACTGACTTCTAGGTGTCGTTCACTTTGCAGACCCTACCATTCCCGCCATTGCCTTTTCGAAATGAGTGCTCACCAAATTCAACAACCGTCATACCAACATTAATGGAGGGAATTTAATGCATAAAAATCTATAAATAGACATCTCAAAGGGTCATTTTCACTATCAAAAGTTCAAGAAACTCATCAGAAGCCCCAACAATCACCGCCTCTGTGCTCGTAAAGTCTTTTCACCATCCAAAATGCTATTATCTGCAACTCCTTCACATACTTCATCATTTTATTCAGGTCAGTTTTGTAGCACCGACTGTATCATAATTTTTCTTCAATTCTCACAAATTTATTAAATTTTAAAGAGGGGAAACTTAAAAAAAGTAGCTAAAAGACATTAGGGCGGATAAAACCCATGTTTTAAAAATCAAAAAATCCCTCAAAATTAGCAGTAAAATTCATGTGAAACCTTCACCTCCCGTGGTCGTTCTTCAACCAGGGCCAACATACCTTGTAGGTTTGCATCGTGCCCATCACTAATGCCTTGTTCCTCAAATGATAAACCTTGATGCGACTAGCCTTTTCCTCCTTCAGGCCTACGTATGCGGGACGACGCTCACCCTCAGCTGCATTTCAAAACTTAAATGAAAACATGAGTCAAAACTGAGATCTTCCATCCCCATCAGGTTCGCAAAGGGGGGCTTCCACCTCTAGATGACCCATCATATCACATCATTTTTAATGACAGACTTGCCCCGACCACCCACTTCGTAGGCCCCACCCTGACCATTTGCACTTGATCCTTTGTGCTAAAAATGACTAAGTGTTGGCTCTCCACAGACTGTCCATGGTGGAATTTCGTTGTGGGTTCACTATTTCGAACGACCTTGGCTTACCATCCCTCTGCCTTGCAGAGTATTCTCTCACTATCATTGTTGAGCCCAAAACAAAAATGACTAAGTGTTGAAGCCTTGCGGGCTGCCCCATGCAAGAGGCCGCTTGTGGAATTTCTTCCTGCTCTCATCGCTTCAAACCATCAATGACCTCCACCTTCCTGTCATACGAAACCCGACTGTACGGAGGCCGTCCACTCAATGATAAATTTATAAACTATGACATGAGCTCCTTTGGGCTTGACCATGTGGGCTACCCTTGGTGGACCACCACCCTCTCTTCACCGTAGCAAACGGTGAGCATCCAACATCCTTCTGTACCTTCTAACCAGCACCCGATTGAATTATCTAAATGCTTCAAATAACAAATTTTGTTGTCCTCTGAGACCATAGGTCCCGCATTGTGGGCCGTTGCCTTACAAAAGACATTTTCAAATGATAGAGCTTGAAACAACTAGGAGACTCCCTACATCTACATGCCTTGAAACTGCATGCCTAAATGATGGACTTAACGCCTCCAAATCTTCAAAATTGACTCGACCCATGTGCCAAAATGATTTACTCTCTAATGGGCCCTACCTCATGGTGAAAATCCTCATGCGGGTGGAACTATGTAGGCCATCGTGCCCTGATTTCCATCCATTTGTAGCTACTTTCAAAATGGTTGTCGGCCCAGGGAAGTCCGCACCCTAGGGCCCGCATTGTCATAACTCCCTCAAACGGAGGGCTAAAGATTATCTGAAAGAAATGTTAGGATCCTTCAATGATGAATTACTTGATCCAATGTTGTTTTGCAGGGTTTTGATAAAATTTCTCATGTTTTACACTTGGATGTGCTTACTGCTCCTTTGCATGCAGGATATATGGAACCAATTGTAGGACCTTCAGAGGCATCCATAAAAAAAGGAAAAAGGAAAGAAGCCAACCAAGGCATCCAGGGACAAAGAAGACAAGGACCAAATGAATTACAAGTTCCAAGGAGAGGAACTCAAATCAAAGGTCACCATAGACTAGGACAAGATCTCAAATACCAACTTGGGGCATATTGACATCGATGAATTCAGGTAGAGGGTCATGTGTACCATAGAGAATGCCATATGGATAAGAAGTGGGTTGGCCAAGGCTACTAGTTTCCTGCCTTCCCTCATAGCTTCAGAAGTAGTAATGGCCTACAAAGATCCATATTAGGAGAGCATGAAAAGAATAGTGGATAGAGATGGAAACATATTGGCTGATTTCTCCACCATGTCTATCAGGAAGACTTTCCATATACCTAACTTTATTGAAATGGATGAAGCATCTAAAGAATATGCTGAGAGCATGTGGAAGGTTGATCCCCTCAAGTGCAAGAAACTGATCAATTAGTACTGGCTAAAGGAGAAGAGGGGTAGTGCCAAAAAAGTACCCTAGGAGCTCTTTAGGAGTGATTTCTATGAGGACTACCATGACCTGGTAACCTTACTAAGGAAAGTTATGGGTCTCCTAACTGTAGCATTCTTCCAAGAGTGGATGTTGTAATTTATAGAAGAAATCATTAGGGGAAAGACCCAATTCCATTGGCCAGGAATAATGAGCAACTACCTACATGAGTAGTTTGTGGTAATAAAGAAAACCTCATAGTTCTATATGACTTCATATTTATTCTACCTACTTGCCAATTGTGCTTAATATAGAGGACTATTTGTCATCCTAAGCCAGAATCTAGGGGGAGAATTAAAGGTATATGACAGGTATCCCCAACTTCAATTCAAAAACTTCAAGAAAGACTACTGTAGAGTCAACAATGCCTTCATTGGGAATATTATCATATTGCTTGGAGGTGACTTTGAGAGGAGGGTCACTTACAATGCTAACGCTTTCATCCACCAGTTCAGTTTTCTATTCATTCAATTTCCAAAGTTTACATACATCAGAATCGAAGGATTCTCAGAGAGGCCGTATAAGCTGCCTAGGTACCCAAATCACCAGTTGGTACTACTTGAGCTCTCTAGGAAATTGCAGCATGATCACACACTACTAAGTGACAAACACAAATCCGAGATTCCTTATCCCCTTACACTTGGCCAAGGAATGTATGCAATCCCCGCATCTCAGTGTGTGGAATATTCTGATAAGGAGTTAAATGAATACAACTTGGAGCTCCACACTTCTAGGCCATGGATGGATCCATATGGAAAATTGAAAAAGATGGTTGGAAGAGAGTATTCCCACCTCAATGATGTTGAATACTTTTGGGAAAATTGTAGAGATGACAAAGAAGTGCATATGAGGCATTACATGTGCATGACTGCATATTTTGTCAAAACGATTAACTTGTTTCCAGTGCTAGATCAAGTTGTAGAAGATGAGAATACAGTGATAGATCCAAGATATGATGCCATTGCCAACCTACCACTGCCTCTAATTGATTGGCACGAGGAAGAGGTCAATGACCTCAATATTTTGATGAAGCCCATAGAGGCGAGGAAAAAATAATGGATTGATGGGAAAATTGCTCAATTGAAACTGCAAGGAGCTACCTTAACCTACGGTGAGCTTGAGGATGAGCCCAAAAGTGAGACCAAAAGTGGAATAGCTACTACCCCATCTGGAGAAACCTCAAAATCGCTTCCAACTACTAGGTCAAGAAAAAGAAAAGAGATGGTTGAACGCCAACCCAAACATAAAGTGTACTCAAGGAAAGCATCGGTAGGTGATCCTTCCAAGAAATCAAAGAAGTTGGGAAGTTTCATAGAGATGCCCACTATATAAGAAGACCCACTCCATGATGGAGAGGAAGGAGAGGCCAAGCAACCAAAGTCCCCACCCACTACCTCTGCTCTCGCTACCACAACCACTGTTGCTGCGTCCACTACTATTACTCCTCTGCCTGCTTCTCAAGAAATGTTGCTTCTTCTCTGCCCGTGATGGACATTTCGGTCCACCTTGCTTCTGCCTCACCTACTACACCAATCTTGGTGGTAGATTCCTCCTCTACCACCACTTCTCTGCTCTCTTTTGCCTCCATGTCTCTATCAACGACCCTTCTGTTAGCCATTGCAACAACAACAATTCCCACCCTCTCGCTCCCGGAGGCCTTTGCTAGGCATAAGCAAAACATACCAAAAAAGCTCTCTAGGGTGTTGATGAATCCATTAGTGTAGGCTACCCTAGTGCAAGTTGTTGTTGCTCTCCTCGTTCCTCCCCCTCCAATCGAGCCACCAAAAATGGAAGCCACAATGAAAATTTATGAAGAACTCAAGAAACGAGAAAGGGAAGTAGCCAAAGAAATGGAGGAAGAAGTGGATGATTATCATGAGCATCTTGGATATCAACACCTAGTAATTGATGAAGTGGTGCATGAAGAGGAAGAAACATAGTCCTCTAAGGAAGACACCGAAGACGCTGGTGTAAAATATATCATGGAAACCTTTGATCAAGAGCTCAAAGAGGAACTTTCCAAAGAACTGAGGGATGTTGGTGAAGAAGTTGAGAGACCACCCTCTGAAGAAAAGAAAGAAATAAATGATGAAATGGAGGTAAACATAGAGCCTCCAACTATGGAATAGGATGAGAGCCCTAAACATGATGAAGAAATGTCTCCTTCGCATGAAGAAGAAGAAAAGGAAGAGGAAAAGGAAGAAGAAGACAAGCCTTAAGAGGAGGCTGAGATAAGAAAGAGCCCAGAAGTGGAGCACCATGAAGATCATGTGAAAAAACAAGAAGAAGAGAAAACCTCTGAAGGGGAGGCTAGCCCCAAGGAACATACAACCACTGAATCCCTAGAAAAAGAAATAATATTTATTCGAGATTCAGATGAAGAAGAGGAATAAAAGACATAACAGAAGACTCTAGGAAGCAAGGGAATGGAAATTCAGCATACCCGAGAAGAGGATGAGGGTGATCATGAATCACCAAAGGAGGGGTCCTAGATGCCCGAATGGCTAGAAAAGAAATTGGAAAAGAAGACCCCTACTCTTATGGATCCAAAGGCGAGGCTAGAAGCCATTCTGGATTAGGAACAAATCAACACAAAGAAAGAAAAGAAACCAAGGGTAAGATCCCACTTGAAAATGAATGCCTTGAGATCAAGAACTGTGTAGATAACTATCCTTGTGGTGGAAGAAGAAGGAGTTAGCTATAATATTTCCACTATTGATTTGGGGACAACCACGAGGGGACAAAAGATTGATCATCTTCAAGGGTTAGTTGCTACTATTGTGCACCAGATGCATAAGGACAAGTCCTCCAAGGAGGAATTAAAGGCACAAGTGGAAAATTTAATAGCCTATATACAACAATGGTCATCTGTCGAAGAGCTTCCCACCACGTCATCAGTGTTGCCACAGCTGTTGTCCCAAGGCCACATCAACAAATTAGAAAGGAGAAAGAACTGGACCAAGGCAGCTGAGGATTGGTTTCAATGAGTCATATACAATGGAAATATGGGTATTAGTTGTGCTGCTAGAATGGAAAATAAGTTCCTAGAAGTGCAAAAACAAATAGCAGGCATAAGAAATTTTTTCACTGACTTCCCAGAGCTATATAGGATTGCATATCCTAAAATTGAAGCTATCCTCAAGATGCCTGACAAAACATGGGAAGTGGAGCTTGCACTAGCAAAGGATGACCACTGGGTCATGGAAACGTGGAAGATGGGCCTTGATCATAGATGAGAGATCCTGAAATGGGTGCTCCATGAAGTGGAGCTTGATATTGATTGGGCCAAAGAGACTAGGATGACCTATGAAGAATACCTCAAGCTAATGAAAAATTTCAACATGCCCTTCGTCAAGATAGATCCAAAAAAAATAAAGCCACATTTCCTCAAGAAGATGGAGGATGGAGCTACCGATGTCCTCATGCTAGACTTCATGGATTTCACTGCTCATTCCTTTGCCCAATCCGAGCAAGTTATAAGGAATACTCCTAAATGTGATAAGGACTGGGATGTAATTACCAGCCGGTCAAATAAATTGAACTTTCAAGTGCTTCAATCTAACATTATGGAGTGGAGTAAGCTTTAAACATTGATTAGAAAGTTTGTAGAATATGCTATTGTGAAGAAGCATGAAGGAAATCTATTGATTGATGAAGAATTCATCACAATATAGTTGTAGCAAGGGAAGTCAGCTACAAGATAAAAATTCTATAGTGCTACCCACAAGAAGACAAACTAGGCTAGAGGACAAAATGTAATTTTATATTGTAAAATATTTGGGGGTAGGTGAAACCCTAATTTGTAGTGAATCCTGGCCACACAATGAGATTAAATCTTGGCCATTCATTTTTCTTTCTGGGCACTATAAATAGGGGGTCTCCTCTCATTTTCAAGAGAGATTTGAGTTGTAAAAACATGCTGCTGGAATTTTAATAGAATTTCATTGATTTTGGTGGATTCTTGAGTTCCAACTTCACGTTTCATGATTCTTCTCCTCTTAGTTAGTGAATTTGAGTATATTTACTTTGTTTTTCTATGTATTAGCCTATTGTGAGTAGATTAGTTAGTGTTGTTCATTGATGGTGAATGATTCTACTGTGTTGATGCCCTTCCTTGTTCATGCTTTTTGTTGTTTATTGATGATAAACTACAGTGTAAAGCTAGTCTGAACATTACTTTAATGTTGCACTTAAATTCTATCTTTATTTCATACTTTATAGTGAATGAATGGTTGAAATCTGTAGACCTTAGAATATTGCACTAGTTTCATGAGACTGTGAGTTAATCTGGTTAAGTGGAATTTAGTTTTAGGAAGGTTGTCCACTCTAGTATCCTCCATTGTCACTGTTCATCAGTAGTTTTAGAGCTAGGAACTTCTCCCTTCCCCTGCCCTTTTGAGTTTTCTTTTAAATAGTAACTTTAAGTAAAGTTCATTACACGTTGTAAAGACAAATCTAAAGATCAAAGTGGAGTTTGAGACTGCTGTCCTAAACTTACAACAATAGAGCAACACTTCAGAAATTTTACAAACTCCATTCAAAGAGCCAATTCCCTCCAACTTAGATTACGTAAGGCTGCCCTGTGATTACTATCAAGATAACATTAAACCAACTGAATTATTCCAAGCATGTCATGACCTAACACCTGAGAGGCCTTGGGGTAGTTTTTAGCAACTTGTTATTGGAGATTTCCTTTTAAGAGAGATAGTGCACTTGTGCATTGCATGTGTTGAGAAGGTGCAAAAATTTCCATCAACAAATACCTTATATGATTTTACCACCTATATAGCAGAGGAAATTCATAAAGGATTGGTGGCATTGAAGGGTGGGAAACTTGGTGTCAAATTTTGGTGGTTTTCACTCTTTATGCATATCTTTCTTTTCAAAGGTGTAGACTATTTTGGTTGGGAGATGGAACTTAAAAGGGTTGTAGATGGTATTTAGATGTTGGTACAATCATGGACCCCCATATTGGATAGGAATGAACAAAATACCAACTATGTGACTGCTACAAATATTTTTTCCACCAAATTGAGACAGGATCTAATGGCTAGGATCCCCAAGGAGTTACATGATTTTTTGAGGCCAACTGAAAGGAGGCCTGATTTGAATATTGCTCACAATTGGGGGGATTAAATCCCTTATAACAATTGTATAGTTCTAAGGGTATTTGGAACACAATTGATACACCACATACTCCCTAGAGAAGTGCCTCTGGGGATTGGGTTTTTGGAGGTGATGTGGCAACTAGGGAATGTAGATGATTTCTTCTTGGATGAGAAGTGAAAGGGAAATATCTTCCCTACATACACTATGTTTGATGATTTTTTCATGATTACATATGGATGGAGAAATATTGTGCACTATCTTAATCATTACAATATGAAGATCCAAGCATACTAGACATAAGACCTTGAGGGATTCATAGTTTGGTTAATGAAGAGAAATAGGGGAGGTTGGTATGTTCACACCCACACTATGCTTGATGACCTCATTAGAAATATTTTTGATCTTGATGTCCAAATTGAAAGAATGAAGTGGGGTGTTTTTATTAAATTGGAAAGAGAAATTAAGGTTAAGAAGCCTAATTTTTAAGCTTTGTCAAAAATTAGCAACCCAAATTTAAAGGTTGAAGTTGTGATATAGAAGTTTTACAAAGTAGTGGCAAGCTTAAAGGAGATAAAAGTTGTGCAAGATAAGGGGAAGGCCCCTATGATAGAGGGAGAGTCATTTTTACAACCTTCCAAGAAGGTGCACATATACTCAAGGAGGAAAGGCACAATAAGGAAGCATCAAACAATTGCTACTCCTACACAATATGGGGAGTCAAAAGTGCATTCACCACAACAACAACTACCTCCAATTCCATTGTCATTGTAGCATTCTTCTACCCCTAAAATAATTGAATTGGATTCTCCAATTAGAAAATCATCCCCTCCAAGGGAGCCATGCCCATCAATAAAGAAGCTTCTAGTCTGGTTGACTATTTTACAGAGGAGTTAGAAGATGAAATTGCTATAACTGATGAGGAAATAATGTAGGGGATTGCATCTCCTCAAGAGGAAATAATATCATAGACTATGAGCCCTAGGTCGATCAAAGCTGACCTAAGTGGAGTAAATAACTCTGAGGATGTCAAATTTCAAGCCTGTGAAAGATTTATGGAAGATGATCAATTTGTCAAGACACAAGCTTTCAAAGAATATGTATGGAGAGCAATGAAGGATGAGTATGCAAAATTGGTGCAAACAAGGAGAAGTGAGGGCCCAAAAATCCCCAAGAGGTTGTTGAAGCCGAGTTCCAAGATGAAATGAGGGTCAAGTATTCAAAAATTTTTGCAGAAGAGGGCAGGGTATTGGTGAGAAAGAGTGGAGTGTTATTACTCCCAGAATGGGACCTGACATCAACAATTGCTTTTGACACTATGAGAAGACAAGATGCCCCCATTTTTAATAGTGAAGAAGAAGTCACATTGGCTTTAGAGGGGTCAAATTTTAGTCAGTAGTGGGACACTCTTGCTATTTGGGCTTTAGCCCCAACCACTAAAAAGCCTAATGTTGCAGAATGTGCCCCAAGTTTAAGAGGAGACTTAATCATAAAAAGAGTTCCAGATACAACTACCTTGGAGGCATCAACCATGAATGTTAATGTGGCAAAATTCAAAAAATCCATAGTTGAGTCATTAATGGAGGAAAGGGATAGATTTATAACTAAATATAATGAGGTGGTTGTTGAGTACAACTCGTGCCAGCAAAAGATCGCTCAAATGAAAACTCAAATGGATATGTGGAAATAAAAATTCCAAGCATTGTAGCCTGGTACCTCACATGCTGCAATCTTGCCTCCTCCTTCCCTAATTCTTTCACCTCCTCAAAATCATGAGGAGACTACCCCCATTGAATCTAAATATGTAAAAATGGCACAATCAACTCCTAAATCATCAGATGCCCCTCAGTTTGAGGAAGTTACCAAGGAGGAGATGATGGAAAAAATCAAGACTTATGAAGATACGATGGATGATCTTGTTCATTTCAATAATATGAAGATTGTGAAAACAGTGCTTAAGCACTTGAATAAGGGGGTAGAAAAAAGATTAATTAGTATTCATGCCAATTATGCTTTGATGTTTGATGCCATTAAGAACCTTGATAGAGATAAATAAATTGATATTTTGTTAATGGATAAATGGATTCCAAGGGATCAAATGCTGAGGGATATGGTTGTTGCATCCTCTCGTGATGTAGATAAGCCTCTAAAGATACTTGCAACCCTAATATTTCTAACAGATACAATTGGTTCTCAAGGGTTGATTGTCATTGAGTCTTTAGAGGCGAAGATTAGATAAATGGTTAAGAAGTTTGATGATTGGAATTTTGGTCTTCTTCCATACATTCTAAATGAGAAGGGTGAAGTTAAGTCCCTGCAAGAGTGGAAAGACTAGGCAGCTCAAGCAATAACTTCCCAGGCCAAAAAAATATGTGATGAAATGGATTTGGTTATGCTGAGGGAACAGTATGGATAGGCTCATGCATACAATGTGAATTTACTTGAATATTTTGATGAGGAGACAAATTAGGTGGTAGTCAAGTATAGCCCATATAGAAAAAAGGAAGACCATATCATGGGATTTGACTGGCCTACATAGGAGGAGTTTGCATTATGGAAGTACAACTATATTGACATATTGGACATATAAATTGTTGCAAGTGGGAGTGGGTGACATCAATTTTGGTTGGTGGTATGCAATAAAAAAGTTCAATAGGGAAGTGCAATACATGGCCTGGAATGAGTATAGATTAGGCCTTGGATATATCAACATTCAAATATTGCACTTTCTCAGTTTCAAATGTGGTGACAAGGATTGCAGATGTGGAATTACTTTGGTTTATTATCTCTTTCACTTTAAGCTTTTCTTCTACAATTTTTTAAAGCACGTGGACTACAGTGTTTGCTCATGGAAAAGATTACTTTGCATCGACTAAAGGAGCCTTTTGGAAGGTTGAAGAATCTTCACCAGGAAATGGAAATGTTTTTTTCTCATATGAAATTCTCCCTCGTATTTGGAAATACAAATGTAACTACGATTGGGGATGTTCTGAAATTGAAATTCAAAAGTATTTCAAATGTAAATGTAACTAAATGTGTAATTTGGCCCGAAGCTTGTTTTCTCCCTTGTTCTTATAAAAAGGAATTCAAGGCCAATTGCACGGGTCTTTGGTTGAAAGAGCTTTTGAACTCATGTAAGAGAATTTTGTAATTAAAGCAAAAATAAATAGAGTTAGTGTTGAGTCTTAGGTATGAATTCAAGTATGTAATAGCCATAGGCATAATGGTTTTATAGTAGTGATGGAATTTGAATGAGAAAATGCATATTCTGGAACATATTCTCTCCTCCTGTATTTTTTCATATAAATTATTAAGAAAATGATCAAGGAACCTTCTATTGGTCTTCAATCGTTTTGGTTGAATGCATGATTTTGTCTCTACTTTGAATTTTAATTGAAAGAATTAATTAAAATGCTCTGATGTAATCATAGGTTTGAATGGCTAAATTAACATATTATTAATAATTTCATATATTAATTGTGTTAAAACTTAACATGTACTCAATGATTCATCACTCAACTCAATGTTTAATAACATATTAACCATAGTATTAGTAACATATACAACAATGATCATCAACAATCATTTAATGTGTATCTAGTATGTGAAACCACTACCAAAATTTTTCTTCAAATGATAAAATAAGTAATACAGATAATTGAACATCAACACATTACTCAATTTGATCTTTTTTTATTGATTTTCACATGAAGAAATACATAGAGGCATTGGCAATGCAAAATATTGCTCAAAGAAAACTCTGCACAAAGCTGAGTTAGAACTTGGAAACTCATATTATCAAAAATCAAATCACTATATCATCTTTTCTAGCAACTTCCATTGTTCAGGTGGTGGAATTGTCATTTATTCTAACTAATTTTGTTTGAATTGAAGTTAACATTTCATGATTGAAATTGGAACCCATCTTGAATTATTCATTCAATTTTGCATTCAAGGTTATCAGTGGTTTGATGGAATCCAAATAGTTCACCACATCTGGGTTTTGAGAAAATTGGTCCAAATCAATCTTCCTTACACCCTCCATCTTCTTTATGAAATCATCCTTTCCAATGAATCACACATTTGTGTCAAAGCCTCTGGAAAACCAAACTCTGTGAAGTTCCTTACCTTTTCATCCACCACCTTCATCTTTTTTGCAACCAAATGAAAATATTCCTTTGTTTCACACATTCTCAAACACTTTTCAATGATAGATGGAAACTTCATTGAGGTATCAAGTCGATTGTTAATCCCTTTTGATTTCAAATCATTGTTACTGGCTTTGTATACTATTTGTTGAACTTGATTTGCAAATTTCTCTAATACCAATACATTTTTGTTGTCCACTAAATATTTTTTGAGCTTCTTATAATGTATTCTAATAGCATCAATCAATTGAAACATGCCACATAAATGATCAATCATCTGCATTATTTCATCCTAGATCTTTTGTTTCATATGCTTCATTGTTTCTCTAAAAAATGTAGATAACTTATTTTGAAAAGATTTAATTTCTTTTTTGCTTCCATTAGCTTTGCCTCCAATCTTTCATTTATTTTTCTCTCTTTCTTCAATTTTTGTTCCCACTATGCATTTCCATTCGTAATGCTTTGTCTTAATTTTTTTGAAGTGGATTTTTCCTCATCATATTTCTTGTTGCTCTCATCTAGCCTTTTCTTTAGTTCATTCACTTCTCTCTCATTTTGTTTATCCTCTTTGCTTGTTGATGTAGAGGCATATTTTTTTATTCTTTTTTCTAATTCATTGCTCTTGTTATATGTTGCTTTCCTCTTTGCTTTCTCATTTTCTAGGTCTGCCTGTAACTTTTCTATTTGAGTCTGCAATTTTTTTTCTCTCTATCTTTCTTTAGCAATGATGTGTACACCAATTCACTGTTCTTCTTTGATACATTAATTTTGTCAATATTTTTGAGTCTAGAAAAATCTAATTGAAAATTGTTCACCTGGAATTCAGATCAATCCATCTAATTTGTTGGTTTGTTTTGAACTGTGGGAACAACAATTGTGTACTCCATGATTTTTTTAGTTGTGTCAAATGTGGGTAATACCATGGTTGTTGTAGGCTCTAAAGTTATAATAGACATACTCTCCATTAGTTGCTTCTTTTCTTTTTTATACAAGTCTAATTTCCTTTTAAACTCTTCAATGTAATCAAAACCTGGGGATTAAGGAACAATGGAATGCTTGAATGGTGAAGGACTAGGAGTACTTGCAGTTGCTAATGATGTCGCAGCCACACTAACTGGTAGTGGGGAAGTTATTGGAAATAACTCCTTTGTGGTGGATCCACTAGTAGTGTGACTTGGACCTGTCAAAATCCTTTGCCTCTTCTGTATGCCTTGATCACCTAGTGTTTGTGTGGTATCCTGTATTGTTGTCCTCTTGTGTGTAATTTTTTGTTGTAGCACATGTTGAACACTACTAGTACTACTACCCATACCATCACCACCAGTAGCAGTGCCAGTTGCACTAAGCTCTCCATGATGGGCATGTCCTAGTTGTGATTGTATTTGACCATGAAGATGACGATTTGAAGCTCTAACAAATTGAATTGTTTCAGCTCTACTTGTATGCCCTTGGTCTACTCTTCAACTCCAAGGCCTCACTTATCAACATGTTTTCTATGGTCTACATGAATTACCACACTAATTCCTTGTCCTTGAGACCCCAAACCACCACCTTCATAACCCATTTTTTTGGCTATGGTTGCTCCTAAAGTATATGCTTCTTTTGTGGCCTCACTTAAACTAGGTTTGAAATGACTTTGTTCCTCCCTATCATCATTAGACTCATCATCAATTTCTTGATTTTCACGTTCATTAGGATGCTCTATATTCTACAATTTTCTAAACTCATGATCTTCTTCGTTATCTCCATATTCTGCAAGAGCTCTTGGGCCACCTAGCTCTTTCCTCATAGACCAAAAGGTAGTAATTTTTTTATCATGACCAATTTTTATCTGTAACTTCCTTCTCTACAAAATTAGGAATTTTTACTCTATTACATGGTTTATCACTTTTTCATAAATTTTTTTTTATGTCCTAATTGTCTTTCGGTGCAATGCCATAATTTTTGCTAATAATTGTTCAAAAGAAATACCTTTCTCAACAACACTTTTCTCCATTGCTATTTTGACCTCATCCCAAGAATCCTTGTTTCTCAAGTTTTCAAGAAAGGGCTTAATTTGATGTTGAATTCTACTTGCAACATTCCTATTGGCCACAATCATTTCTTTAATGGTGTCACATGGATCATACTACCAGTGACATACAACATCAAAATTACAAAATTTCAAAAGATCATGTGCCACACTAGATTCCCTTCTCTCAAATGTGAATCCTCCACATGAAAAAGGTAAAGAAGGAAATAAGGCCTTCTTCCCCTGATTGACAAAGTGTAGTTCATCAATACACTTCATTTTCCTTACATATTTCAATGCAAAAACCCTTTCTATCACATGTATTGGAAGTTTGTATGGCTCTACTCCTAATCCATAAAATCTTAGCACAATATATTCTTCCATTAAGTACCAATCATCCAATTGTATTTCTTTTCCTAGTTGAATGCAATTTCTACATGACATAGGCAATATATGCATTGGAGTATTTGTAATTGCTTGATGCAATGGAGCCAAAAAGTAGTCTAAAAAATGACTATAGTTCCTTCGCGAATCATGCATCCTTATCTTAGTGGTCCAATCATATACTGGAGCCATTTGATTTTCCTAGGCATTACTATAGGGCTAAATCTGAAGCTTGTTGGTTTGAAACATTGCTCTAAATTTGAGTAGAAAAAAATAGCACAAGTAGGTTGTGAACCTAAATGTCTTAGTGGGACCTCCTTTAATCATTAAAAATTGTTTATTCATGGATTCTACAATGTTCTTGTTACCTGATTTTTTAGCTTTCAACTAAAATTAGGTTTAGTGTTTATCCTATTGTGTTGTTTGTTTAAACATTTAAAAGATAAACTAGAAATATGCTAGGTTTAATATGCATGGAAAATGATTTTCAAATGAAACAGATTACATTTTTCATTTTTTAATGTTGCAATTACAACAAATGAGATGAAAGAATCATATGTATACAAATGCAATCTTTTATTGATAATCCTGAAGTGTACATGTCCCTCACAAGCCAAGGGACTCAATTTAATTATTCAATGGAAATATGAAAATAATTTATACATGAATAAGTAAAAACAAACAATGTGCATATAAGAATGGAGACCAGTCAGTTCCTGAGAATGACTAGTTAAAAGGTTTCCCGATTGCTCTACTGCTATTACCCCAAGTTGATTGTGTCCTCCCCAGCTCCGTAGTGCTCCTAGCTACTGCATCTAGAAAAACAATGATATTAGAGTGAGCTTCTAAGCAATGAAAGATATGAATCCTTAGATACACACCTACCTATGCATGTATAAACTAATCCATAAGTGCATTAAATGAGCATGCAAACCTTGGATGTCTTGGAAAATAGTGAAGTCATCAAACACATCCAAAATATGCATCTATTTTTCTAACTTGTTTGCTTCATGTGCAGATTTAGGACAAGTCTTGTTACTGTTCTGATTTAGTTATTACATCATGTGGGGTAAATGTGGCTCCCACAAGGGTAGATCTCAACATGCTTTGAAAGAAAAAGGAAATTGAGCAACTTGATCAAAGATTTATCTATTATCAATGCATTAAATCAATATGGAATCACACCAATTGATCAAATTTCATTATCAGTCCAATCATAGATGCATCAAGTTCAATTATGCATCTATTAAATAATGAGAGGGAAATCCAAAGTATTATTAGGTCCCTCACACCTTGACCCTATTGGACAACCACACATCACATAGGACGGTGAGATTTTAGGTCACTAACATAGGGGACATGTGTCTGCCCACTAGGATCAAAGTGGTGAGACAGTTATGTATCACACATGAGCAAAAATAAAACAAATGTGGTGGAATCAGATAGCAGATTCAAGTGGGACAACACCTTTGCAAAATGCTACAAGAACATGAAGAAATAATGTTATAGCTAGCAAGGATGAAACAAATAACAATTTAGAAGGATATCCTACCTCTAGCATACAAATACATGATAATTGTGTTGATAAACAAAAGCATGTTACTAACATTGCATCTATCAAAGATGATGGAAAAGCTAGGGCGAACATTTGAACATCTTAAAGGAGGTGGACTGCACATGCATAAGTGAATGACACCAATGTCAAAGAAATGAATGCCAAAAGACAATCCCAAGTTGCACAAGGATTTATTTAAGGCCTTCTCAATCAAACAATAGACAGACAAGTTTTCCAGCTAACAATCAATCCATGATGGTTTGAAGAAAGGCACAAGAGGAAAAGACATTCAAGAAACATCAACTCTAGTTGACATAGATAATGTTCCTATACAAAACATAACATAATAGGAGAAGGTTGCATGCCAGTCCATGCGGCCCAATGTACTCTTCATATCATAAATTGAAGCAAGGGGGAGATCAAGAAATAGGGACATTCATTAGGTCCTTTGAAGGGACTGGCATTTCAATGGTAGTCATAAGAAAACTCAGTCCAAGGTATTGAAAATGCCATATGTATCAATGGGATAGTCATATGAAGAGGTCAGCAATGCCACAAAATAAATTTCTTGTTGTTGTATGATATCCATGATGGAGAAGGTACAAAAGGTTTCAAGAAGTCATTTGTAAAAGTAAATGATAAAGCTACGCCAAAGAACCAAGAAAACCCTCCATGAAGGTTGAAGGCCAGTCATTAATGACTGTGATAAAAAATTATGCCAATGAAATAATGGACCTTGATGACTGTCTTGTTGACCATGACCTCCTTGACTATGATAAAACTTTTGACTATGATTTGTAGTTTTAGAGATTGTGACAAAGATATTGGATTGTGTTTTGTGATCAATATAGTTCATGTCTTTGTAACCAATGTATGAATATATATCTTTGGAAAAAAATTTAGCAGGGACAGCAACTACAATCATCATAATGATAGTCTGAACATGCAATGATAACTAGAAGTGAGGGATGATGGAGCACCAAAAATGTATCAAAATATCATTAAGGCAATGGACAATCATATTGTATGCACATGGTTTGATGAATGGGAAATCTAAGTGTTTTTAAATCATAAAGAAGATAGTAGAAGTCCAGTTCAAGCTTGCACAATACAAGGAGTTAATAATGATAATAGAAGCACCCCAAGGACTTGTGGGAAACAATGATGACAATCACATTCCATTTATGTAGGCAATGGGGTCAGTGAGTAGTTGAGTTCAAGGAGACTAGTGTGATAGGTATGAAGATCACAAGAGGATATCAAGAACATGGTTATCATAGTGTTTTTGAATGAGCAACCTTCAAGATGTTGGTGAAGAGATAAATTCTAACCTATGTGCTCGTCTATTATGGAATGAAATTCCATAAGCAAGCCCCAAAGAAGAAATCTCATGCATAGTGACATATGATGGTCATTTTTTAGTAATGAATATATTTGATCCCAATCCTGGTGCATAATAAGGGTTTTGAGAAGGGGATATTGACAATTTCAAAGGAAAACAGTGATAAAATCTTAAATCTCATGATTGATAGCAAGATAGGAATGACAATGCAACTCTAGACATGAACAACCTTAGGTCAAGTAAACAAAACCTTAGGTTGTGTTCTCTTTAGAAGTATGAAAATGAACAATAGAGTTGCTTCAAGTAAGGTATAGTGATCATAGTCTAAGAATACAATCGAGAGAGAAATGAACATGAAAGATTGTGAACTTCCTTCTACATTCTTATAAGTCATTTGCTGGGTTTTAGGAGAGAGTATGGAATAGTCTAAAAGCAACAATTTTCTTATGTGAGTGGAATGGACTGTGCAAAAGAATCCAGAGGTAACACCAAAGCTATAAAAGTGTAGTCAAGAGTAATAAAGAAAAACATGATGAGGTATCATCAAGAGGGCTAAATATGACACTCTCAAAAGGGGTAAATGTCAAATGTAGGAGTTTACTCACAATGACAAACCCACTTTGGGGTTTATGTTTTCAAATACATTCTATAGAAAAAGAAGTGCATTTGCAAAACAAGCATTTGATGCTTATAGGTGATAGGTTGTCGTTAGGTCCCATTACTTTAGAATATAAAATTCAATTTGTCGACTGGGTAGTGTTCAAGGAAATTTGCAATAGAAGTCTGAAGTATCTCCATCAGGATTTCTAACTTTTAAGAACAACTTAATATTAATTCTAACTTCAAACTGTCTAACTATAAAAATGTAAAGCAATTTATTCCTAAGAAAACAAGAAATATTTGAACTGAAAGCGTAAGAAAACTAATTTAGAAAGCGTAATAACTAAATTGAAAAGCATAGAAACAACTAAACTAAGAAGTTGAAAAATTATAAAAGTAGAAAAACTTATAACAATCCATAAGCATTTTCTTAACAATAAAGATTCTAACAGTTAATAATAGAAAGTACGGAAGTGAAAAGCAACAAATACTTCAGAACTAAAATTTCATAATAGTAAATTTAATGATTCTCTATAGAACATCATAATAAAAGAAAACACTTATCTACTCCCGTCGAGTGGCCAGCTCACGGGTTATCACATTCATTCTCAGCTCACATTCACAGCTATTTCAAAAACACTTCTATCAATTGTAGTTGTCATCCATAACTCATAACTCATAATTTTTAGATAACAATCTCTTTATTCATAAACCTTGGAAACATTCTGACAGTATAACATTACTTTTTCACTGTATATCTTACGTCTAGAGATCATATATTTTGTAGAGAAACTGTAACTACATCCTATATTTCAGATGGTATGGATAACCATTGAAAATATCTAAAACAAATCTATAGATAACCCGTATGTCTTTAAAAACCTATTACACAATATTTAAGAGGCTGAAGTCGAGCCATAAAGTCTTTAATTCAAAGGATAACATAAATAACAACTTTAAGAGAAACTATATCTTTGGTCCATCACCCTAAAGTTCTAGAGCATATTTCTAGTGTATATCTTCATCCTGTTTTGGAGCATGTGCTGGCTGGATGCTTCAATTTGCAACTTTGATTGATCGATTATTATCTACAAAACACTTAAAATAATCCATTAAATCTATATTGGCAAAATACTTTAAGAAATCAAAAGAAATAAAGTTTATACAATTTCTCACTAAAAATTAAGCAATTATTTCTCCTAAAATTTAATTAATTGGCAGAGGATAGAGATTTGCATGTATGAACCAAGTCTTTATGGTATTATCATGATGAGGTTATTTTTACCTCATCATTTCCTCCCCTTCCTAATTCTTGGTAGGTCCTCCTGTCCCTTGATTATAACTCTACCCTCTATTCCCTTCTTCATATTTTGCACTAATATCATACAAATCTTTTGCTATAACATCAAATTTTACAGGGGAATTATGGAAACCTCTATGGAAAGCAACTCCCCCTTTCCATTCATTGAAAATTCTATCATCTTGATCTGTATTAATATGAAAATTAGGGGTTGGATATAGCAATAAAGTTGTCATGTACCTCATTCCTATCAATTTTGTTCTGAGATCTCCTAAAATTTTGGCCAAGGCATCTGCTCTTCGGAAGGACCATCTGATGCTAAGAGGAGAGATCACCTCTCTTTTCTTTAGATATATAGATAATGGAGTGTATCTCTCTTCACATGCATGCCAAGTCCTGCCAACCAATTTATGCCCTTGTTCTATGAAATGATTATAACAAACTCGAAGGCTATCATCATACCCCCCCTTCATTTTTTCATCCAGCAAAAGAGCTACAAATGTCTTCTTAAAAGCTGCTAGTCTACTATTTGGAGATCTCATTTGAAGTCCTATACTTTTCTCTACTTGAACATATTCCTTATTAAGTTCTTGCCAATGGATTTTATTCCACATAGTAGACAATAGAGATCTTAATTGCACTTCCCCCACAAAAATATTAACAAAGAAATTAGTATGCTTTTCTAACAAAAGATCATGGGTAAAGAATTCACAGAGCATATCTTGCTCTTCAGGCTTTGAGTCTGCAAATGTTTTAACAAATTCTTTATCATTAGATTCATGAGGCTAGTCATCATAAATTCTAATCAATTTCCATCTAAAATATTGTTCATTCATAAAAATTGAATACAATCTTGATGGTCTTCTATAGGATAAAAGAAATTCAACTATTTGGCATGCATCATGTTTCCCCTTATAAGCTTTATGAAATGATTCTTTTAATAACACCATTTCCATTTTCAATATGTTATTCTCAATTTGTGCATTCCTTAGGAAATAGCACCATTCCATCCATTTCATTAATAATGGAGGAATCTAAATTTAGAATCATTAAGTTACCGTTGGTTCGGTTTGAACTTCTCTGGATTCCATCATTGGTTTACTTGTGCTTTCCTGCAAGTCCTGCTCTAATTCCATAATCTTACTAAGAGAAGCATTTAATTCTTCCTTCTATCTTTTCTTTTCTTATTCAAAGGCTGAAAACATGAGCATAAAATTTCCTTTTAAATTATGATTTTGTTTATTTAATCCATCTCTGTGTATCCTATTTTCCTCACTACAATTCTGAATTTGTATTTGTAGCTCACTAATAGATGTATCTTTTCCCTTCATTTCTAACTTTAAATCATGAATTTCTTGATCCCTTTTATTTATTACAGTTTTATACATCATTATTTCCTCTTGTTGCAATTCCATTTCTTCCTTATTTTTATGCAACTGACTTCTTAACTCTTCTATCTCTAATTTCAATTTTTCCAATTCTATATTAATATTTTCAATTTCAACTATTTCAACAGATTTATTGATAACTGGAGACAAATTTCCTAACATATTGTCATCAACCTCCATAGGAAGTTGAGATTGTCCCCTTTCTATTTCTTATTTTTCTTGTTCTACAAATTCTTCTTCAGACACCAAATGAAAATGTACTTCTTCAACAGACATTTATTTTTCTGAGGATTCGTGAATTGACTTCTCAATTTCCAAGGTTTTCTTTTTCTTTTTAGATTTTGACCTATTTCCTTTACTATGTACTGGGGTTTCTGTAGATCGAGAGGATAGTATTTTACTCCGCCTTAAAGGAGGAGTATCCTGATAATTTAAAATGGTTGGATCATTTAGAAGAATAGTTCTTCTTTTCCTCTTCTTAACAGGATGAGTATCCATGTTTGGATTCATTCTCTCTACATCTTCTATCTGGGCCGGAGTTTCAAACTCATCATTCCTAAATTCTGGCACTTCCTCACCAAAAATGGTAGGAATTTGGGATTCAGGAGCCTTAGGGTCTTCGAGGGAAGTTGCTCTAGAAGGTGAAGCAATTTTTTTTGAAGATTCTCCTAATTCTAACTTCCTTCCCGATGTAGGCTTATCAAACTTCCCCAAACAATTTTCCCATTTACTTCTAGGTTTCTTGCGGAAGTGATATTTACAAATCAATTGAATTAACCCATGATGTTTTAATGGCCCTGAACTAGTTTTATATCTTTCTATTGAAGAATTAATAGAATCATTCAAGAAATGAGGAAAATTAACCCTTAGAGTAGGGTTTTCCTTCCCATGCCACAAATGTATCAACATGTGGAATGCAGGTCCTACCACAGTAGTGAGTTGACCTTCACAAGTAAAATACCTAATAATCTAGGCAACAACAATACCCCAGGGTTCTAATATAGAAGCTCATTGAAACCCCTTATTTTGTCCCCTAGTACTGACAACTATCATGGGTTTAGGGTCTCCCTGTCTAAGAAACAATTTTAATAATTTTTGATATGTGGTTTGTGTTGTTTCAGATATTTTAATGCCAAAATTTTCTAACCTTGAAATAGAAGAGATAAATTTTGAACTCACCTTGAAACGTTTCCCATGTAGAATCACCTGACCATTAGAATAATTTTCTGCAAATGCATTCACCAGCTTTTCATTATACCCTTTGAACTTCATGACAAAATCCAACCAACCCACTTCTTCAAACAGCTGAGAGATGTTACTTAACCCCAACAATTTTTCTGCAGAAGCTGGCTTAGATTTCTTCTTTGTAGCACCCATTTTTACCTTGTCTCCACCACCCTGCTGAAAATTCAATAATGCCAGAGACTTGTGCATTGATATTTTTGAAAATATGATTGGACTGTAATTATTTACTCTACTCTTTCTCAAAGCTTGATGTGTAATAATTTCAATTTGCATGAAGGGACGCAAAAAGAGTAGCGTACTTAACAATTAATCACCAAGTGACTCAATTTACTAAATTGGGAAAGGAAGTTCTTGCCAATCAATTATATTTTATTCAGAAATAACTACTTATTTAAAGCAAAAAATTGCACTTACTTCCATTCCATGATGGCTTGAAGATCTTATACCTCTACCAATTTGAAAGGATGATGCAAGGGTATTAGATGAGGTGATGATACAGTTATTATGACATGAATGCAGAAGCTCATGGATGATGAAGTCATTAATGAAGATTAGCTATTATGGCAACTTTTATTTATAATGGCAAAAGAAGGCATGTGTATCAATGTACGATAATCAAAGCATCGAGGAAGATTTAAAAAAAAAATAGAAAGGAGGTGGCGAAATGAAAAATGAGTAAATTCTGGAGCACGCATAAAGAATGCATTTGAAACAAAGAAAGTGGTTAAAGTTCTAGAGCATGCATAAGGCATGCATTGGAAACTTAGAAAGTGGATAAGTTCTAGAGCATCGCCGAAAGATGTAGCCGAAATGGTTATTGAATGAAAGTTTTAGAGAATCATCGAAAGATGCACCCAAAGCAACAACCAAATGAAAATTCTGGAGCATCGTTGAAAGATGGAGTTGGAGCAGCAACCAAATGAAAGTTCTAGAGCATCATCAAAAGATGTAGCCAGAGCAACAACCAAATGAAAGTTCTGGAGCATCATCGAAAGATGCAGCTGGAAAGAAGAAAATGGCAAACACCAATTTACTCAAAATTTAGGAGTTATATCATTCTACAAGAACATCCTTCCAACATGGTAGGCTGAAGAGTGGTTTCTGGAGCATCGAGAGTTCAAACTGTCAAGTTTTGGAGCACTGGCCAACTGAATCATCAAGTTCTGGAGCATCTTGGAATGGTGCTCTGGAATTTGTTATTCCTTTATGAGAGGTCCTACAAAATGAAAACACATGTTAAGTCTGAAAATTTATGAAAAATTCTTTGAAAACAAATTTGGTACACATGTCTTTTTATTACAACTTTTCATCAATTTTTTTTTTTAGATAACATATAGATATTAAATCAAGTAGACTCTACCTTGGAAGAGTCAATGCATTGGATCTCTCCTTACATTTCTACCAACTTTGTAAATTCTTCTTTATTAACAAATTTATGGTAGATATGTAGGCGATGACCATTAACTAAGAGAGTTTGTAAATCACCATAAAAGGGTTTTAGCTGAACTGTGCCATTCGAGAAAACTTCAGAAATTTCATATGGCCCCAACCAATGAGTTCTTAGTTTTCCTTTATAGTCTTTATATCTTGAATCGAATAGAAAGGCCTAGTCACCATTATGAAATTCTCTCTCTTTAATATATTTGTCATTCCAAACTTTTTGTTGATGTTGAACTAGTTCAGTTTGATGGACAACATCCAAACAAAGCTTATCCAACTCATTTAACTATAAAACTCGTTCTATTTGAGCTCGTTTCAAATCGAGACCCAACTCCATCATTGTACATAGGGTCTGAAGTTTAGATTCAATGGGAAGAAGAGGTTTCTTCCCAAAAACAAGCTCATAGGGACTGAATCTAGTTGTAGATTTCCATGTATTGTACGCCCAAATGGCTTCAGGCAATTTCCTGGCCCAATCTCTTCTTCCTGAAGAGACAGTTTTTGTCAGTATATTTTCTAACTCCCTATTAGTCACCTCTACTTGACCATTTGATTGAGGGTGATAAGGGGATGACTTCTTATTACTCACCTAAAAATGGTCCGTAAATGCTAGGAGAACTTTGGACATAAATTGGGGTCCCTGATCTGTAACAATAGTTCGGGGGGCTCCAAATAGAAGAAAAAAATTATTATAGAGAAATTCAGCAACTTGCTCTTCTCTAGCAACTCATAAAGCTTGAACTTTTTCCCATTTCATCAGATAATCGGTACAAACTAATATGTATTCTTTCCCTTAAGAGGAAGGATCTATGGGGCCGATAAAATCTAACCCCCATTTTTCAAATGGTTCCAAAGTTACCTGAGGCTGCAAAGGCATTTCTGTAGAAGTAGTTGGTCTTCCTACTCTTTGACATTCATCACAACGACAAACATAATTTTTAATATCTTTATGCATTGAAGGACAATAATATCCAACACCTAAAATTTTATGAGAAGTTATTTTTGCAGAATAATGACCCCCAGAAGGATCATTGTGATAGACCCTTAGAATACTATAAGTTTCATTAGCCCTGACACATCTTCTCAAAATCATATTAGGTCCACAACTAAATAAAATACCATTAATCCATTTAAATGGTGCACACTCTTGAATAAGTCACTTCCTTTGTTTTGATGTAAATTTAGGAGGTACTTCAGAGGTAGCTAAATAGCTGGCAGTATCAACAAACCAAGGAACCTTCATAGAGATGGCAATTTTTTTTTTATCTGGGAACTCATCTTGTACAGGTGCTCGATCACCCTCTTCTTGTTTGATTTGAGATAAAAAGTATGCCACCTCGTTAAATTTCGCTGGCTTGTCAAGTATTGTCACATTGAACTCCTGAAGGAGTAGTAACCATCTCATTATTTGACCATTAACTATAGGTTTACTCATTAAATATTTTACAGCTAAGTGATCTGTATAAACTGTAACTTTATATCCTGTAATATAATGATAAAACTTTTTGATGGCATGAACCACAACCAAGAATTATTTTTCTATTGTTGTGTAGTTTCTCTCAGCAGATGTTAGGTTTTTGCTAATAAAATCCATGGAATATTTACACCCATCCTCATCTTCTTTCCCTAATACTGCACCAATTGTGTCATTTGAAGCATTAGCATAAATGTGAAAGGGAAGACTCCAATTTGGTCCATGCAGTACATGAGTAGAGACAAGATTTTCTTTTATCATTTCAAATGATTGTTGACACTCAGACGTCCAATTAAACTCCACATATTTTTGGAGGAGAGAAAACATAGGGGCTGCTATCTTATTGAAGCTTTCTATGAACCTTCTATAATATCCAGCATGTCCAAGAAAACTTTGAACATCTGTTTGTGTTTGAGGAATAGTCAATTGTTGAATAACTTCAATTTTTTTAGGATCGACTTTTATTCCTTCTGAGGAAATGTGATGACCTAAGACTATTCCTTGTTCCACCATTATTAAACACTTTTCATGGCTAAGGGACAGTCAGTTTTCCTTAAAAATCTCAAAAACCCTATCCAGGTTTTGAAGAGCTTCATCATAGGTTGACCCATATACTATGAAATCATCCATATAAACCTCTACACAATCATTGACAAGTGCTGCAAATATAGCCAAAATGGCCCTTTGAAAAGTCATTGGAGCATTACAAAGTCCAAAAGGAAGAACTCGGTATGCATATATACCCCAAGGACAAGTAAAAATTGTCTTATCTTGGTCTTCTAGTGCTACCTGAATTTGGTTGTAACCACTAAATCCATCCAAAAAGGAAAAATATTTCCTCCCAACCAAATTGTCCAAAACTTGGTCAACGAATGGTAAGGGAAAATAATCTCTAAAAGTGGCTTTATTGAGTTCTCTATAATCCACACAAATTCTCCACTTCCCATTTTTATTTGGTACAACTACCATAGGTGACACCCACTTACTATCTGAGATAGGATAAATCAATCCTGCACGGAGGAGTTTCTCAATCTCAATTTTGACAAGATCCTTTAATGTCAGATTGAGTCTCCTTTGTGGTTGATGAACATGTCTCATATTAGGATCAATATAAATGTGATGAGTACAAACACTTAGGTGAATCCCCCTCATGTCTGTATAGTCCCAAGAAAAAGCTTTAGAACTTTTTACCAACACATTTAATAATTTATCCTCTTGTATTTCTATCAACCAACTATTGACATTCACAATTTTTCCTGGTAGCAACATAATTGTTTTTGTTCCTGGATAGGCCGAAGTGATAGTATGTATTGGTCGTAACAAAGTGTTGAGAGGAAAAATATGAGGTATAAGTCAGTGAAATCTTGTAATATCATCAAAGAAATAACTCGTTCTAGGAATCATATTAGCCAAGGGACAAGGCATCCCCATGGTAACATAATTTTGTTCCATCCCACTTATATCAATTGGTTGTCCCAAAAATTTTGGTATATCCTCTATTACTTCTTCACTCGAGCCTATAGCCAAGTGTGCAACCTCACTTACTAACTCATCCTCTAATTCCTCTCCATGTTATTTAATCACTACCATGGCCAAGGAGGCCAAACTATCTTGCCCACTAAATTCTTCTAGTTCATCAACCTAGACTTTATTATATTTGGTAGGTTTAGCGGGAGGACATAAAAATAAATGTTTCTATCTGGACCATGTGAAATGGTCATTCCTCCTTCTCGACAATCAATTTTAGCAGTGACATTAGCCAACCATGGTCTTCCCAAAATTATTGGATAACTATCTTTAGGTGTAAGCGATTGGATTATTGAAAGTCAACTGGATATTCCCATCCATCAACTTTAACAAGAACTTTTTTAATAACACCTTTTGGAATGGCTATAGACTGATTTGCCATCTGTAAGACTATAGTTATAGGACTTAAATCAGTAAGACTTAATTTTTTCGTTACATCCACCATCATTACATTAATAGCTGCTCCCAAATCCACCAGTGCATTAGGTATTGCTACCTCATTAATTGTAATAGTAATCAGCAGATTCCCAGGATCATCATATTTTGGAGCAATAGTCTTTCCAGACAAAAATTCAGCTAGATAAACATTGATGTGCACAGTGTTTATTTTCTTTAGTTTCCTTCCTAGAGTTTTAATACATAGTTGTTTGATCAACTGATTTAACTCGAGAATTTCTTTTATTGCCTGCAACAAAGGAACCTCTATTTGCAATTGTTTAATTTCCTGAATTAATGTAGTTTCAGAGGCTAATGTCATTTCTGGAGTATCTTTCATAATTGTTGATTTTAGATGCTCCAGAAATGGTGCTTGAATTTTCTCCTTTGAAGGGATATCCTTACTAAACTCAGTCAAAGACTGACCTCCCTCCTCCTAAGGTAAGTCAGCAGCTCCTACCGTTGAAGAAGACTCAATAATATTCGTGGGTAGGGTAGTATCTTTCTCAAAATTTTGAGGAATACGTTCGTCCACTACTTCCTTAATAGTGAGCGATTGAATTGTCCTACCGGAACATAACTGAACATTTCTACAATGAATGGTATTAAGTCATGTGACATTATCTTGTTCAGTAGTATATACTTGAGTATTTTGTTGATCGTTCTTAGGATTAGGAAGTGGTTGTGCTGGAAGTTGAGGTTGATTTACCTGCTTAGCCTGAGGAAGATTCTGAGGTGGTGGTAACAAATTATGTTGTTGATTCCTCCTAGGACAAGTATAAAATTGATTACGTCCTTGATTCCATTGGGGAGCAATATGTTGTGGGTACCATTGTGGTTGTAACTGCCATTGTTGAGTTCCCCATGATTGACTTGCCCATTTAGGAGATCCCCAATAAGGAGTTCCCCAAGTAGGTTGTGGAGGATAGGGCTAATTCCACAATGGAGGCCATTGATTACCAACCCAGTTGTTCTGGGGTCTCCATGCAGGGTTGGAATTCTGCCCATAAGAAAAATTACCTCCCTGGTGTTGATTTAGCACATTTATTTCTTCTTCAACCTAAGCAGTTTTTTTCTTAGTATTCTTAAGATCGGTAAGAAGCTCACATTGATTGGTAGGGCGGCTTTTCTCACAAAGTTTACAAACATTAACCTCGTCTAAAGGAAACTCACATAAAAGATGTTTATTTCGACACCTAGGACAATAGATTGAAAAAGTCGCAGGGTTACATGTCTTTGCTTGTATACCATCCAACACAGTGTTCAATTGGACAAGTATGTCTATCTTAAGATTTGCTACTTCTTCTCAGAGCTTACCTATCTCGTTATTCCCTCTGAATTTAATTTTTTTTGGATTCCTCCCTGAGTACATGAGAAATTGTGACACAAATCACATATGTCTTCAAGGTTTAACTAAGACACGTCACCTTTTCCCATTAAATCAAGACTTCTTCTTGCATCATCATCAAGTTCTTTAAGAAATATAGTCTTGAGAATCTCAACACTAATGGTTGTTTCTCCACATCGTTTAGATAAGAAAAGAAACCTATCCAAATAGTCCTCTAGACTCTCATCCTCATTTTGCCTAAGTTTAAACAGCTCTTCCTTATGATCACTTACCCTATAATAACTCTGATATTTATTCAAGAAAAAAGTCTCCATTTCTTCCCAAAATGTAATACTTTTGGACGGTAGTCCCATAAACCAACGCATGGCTGAATCCTTCAAAGTAGAAGGAAACAACTTCAGTTTCTAGTTATCATTTTTATAGTCATAGGTTTGACAAAGGACCTTAAATTCAAAGAGAAATTGGTTTGGGTCTTCCAAAGATAAACCACAAAAGGTTGGAAGGAAAGCTGGAGAGATTTTTTCATCGTTGTATCATCATCTACATCTAGAGCAATAGGATAAGTGAACGTTCTAGGTAGTTGAGGATCATTGTTATTACGGTTAGATTTTTCCCTCTGATCTCCCATGATGTTTAGAGGAATATGCTCCTCAAAAATAATTTCTTCGACAATAGGTTGCACTATAGGATGATTTTCTGGGAAATAGTGGAAAGCCTCAAGTGGGTTAGGCTCAAGTAATTCGTCAACAAAATGGTCTTCTGAGCCTTGGGCCTCCCTATGTATAAATGGGATGTATTTTGGGGGAATCTTTGCTATAAATCATCCGTGAGGGCCTCTTTTCCTGACCATGCAGAAAAGGAAGCCAAAGATAGTATTTTTGGCCTAAAAGAGGTATTCTAAGCGTCTTCTATTAACACTCAAGCAAAATAAGCTAAGGGGTCCCCAACAATGGCACCAAAAAGTGATAGGCTATCATTAGCTCCCATTATTTTAGAATATAAAATTCAATTTGTTGACTGGGTAGTGTTCGAGGAAATTTGCAATAGAAGAAGTCTGGAGTATCTCCCTCAAGTTTTCTAACTTTTAAGAACAACTTAATATTAATTCTAACTTCAAACTATCTAACTATAAAATTGTAAGGCAATTTATTCCTAAGAAAACATGAAATATTTGAACTGAAAGTGTAGGAAAACTAATTTAGAAAGAATAATAACTAAATTGAAAAACACAGAAATGACTAAACTAAGAAGCTGAAAATTTATAAAAGCAGAAAAACTTATAACAATCCATAAAACATTTTCTTAACAATAAAGATTCCAACAGTTATTAACATAAAGTACATAGTGGCCAGCTCGCGGGTTATCACATTCATTCTCAACTCACATTCACAGCTATTTCAGAAACACTTCTATCAATTGTAGTTGTCATCCATAACTCATAACTCATAATTTTTAGATAACAATCTCTTTATTCATAAACCTTGGAAACATTCTGACAGTATAACATTACTTTTTCAATGTATATCTTACTTCTAGAGATCATGTCTTTTATAGAGAAACTGTAACTACATCCTATATTTCAGATGGTATGGATAACCATTAAAAATATCTAAAACAGATCTACAAATAACACGTATGTCTTTAAAAACCTATTACACAATATTTAAGAGGCTCAAGTCAAGCCATAAAGTCTTTAATTCAAAGGATAATAGAAATAACAACTTAAAGAGCAACTATATCTTCGGTCCATCACCCTAAAGTTCCGGAGCATATTTCTAGGATATATCTTCAGCTTGTTCTGGAGCACGTGCTGGATGGATGCTTCAATTTGCAACTTTGATTAACTGATTATTATCTACAAAACACTTAAAATAACCCATTAAATCTGTATTGGAAAAATACTTCAAGAAATCAAAAGAAATAAAGTTTATACAATTTCTCACTAAAAATTAATCAATTATTTCTCCTAAAATTTAATTAATTGGCAGAGGATAGAGATTTCCATGTATGAACTAGGTCTTTATGGTATTATCATGATGAGATTATTTTTACCTCATCAATAGGAAAACATGTTTTTGCTGCTACAAATTGGAGCTTTTAATTATGCTCACACTGTGTAGTGGCATTGAATCATTTTTTAACAAAATATGAAGTTTGCTTTCAAATTGAAAAAACCAATTTGGGCTCATCATGAAAATATAATATAGAGGCAACAAAAATGGAGAAACATTCTATAGGAATGGAAAATGAAAACCATTTTTGCATTATGACAAGTCGTGGCCAAGTTTGACCTCTTTCTACAAAATATGGAAAACCCACCCGGGGTTTCAAAAAATGAAACAACATTGCTACATTCTACAGAAAATGGAGTGTATTTAAAAACCCATCTGCATTTCTACAAAAAGTTTTGAGCTTCTTCAAGAAACTAAAAAACATATTTGGGTTGTTTAAAACATTTGAATATACAAAGGAAAAATCGAAAGACATTATAGGGTTTTCAAATGAAGCCGAGCCATATAAAAACACTCTATTTTTGTCCATGGCCATGGCTAGGGAGTTATTTTCTTTAGGAAAAAGCAACATAAACAACAATGGAGTGTCATTATTGTCAAATGCAAAAGAGAAATGAGCTTCTATGCTTTATTCTCAAGGTAAAAACACAAAAAAAAACATGGCTTTTTGTTGCTCAAAATCATTAAATGGAGTCGATTTAACTCACCTGGAGCTTTTGCTCAATTTTTTTTTACAAACTTTCGAGCTTTTGCTTCTAGCAAAGCTTCATAGAATTTCTCATGGCGGTTGTAACAAGATAAAACAACAACAGAAAGAGCCATAAAAATGGGTCAAAAATATGTCAATGACTGCGGCCTGCTACTCAAAAATGACCTCCAAATGGTAAAAAAAATGCAGATTTTGAGCTACAAAAAAGCGTTTTACCTCTTTTTCCGTGTTTCTCGTCAGTCAAATCCCAACTAAACTATGTGAATCTCCATGTTTTTTCCTGTGCTTGCTCAAACCCCATGGCGGTAGAGTCTTGTTCCAGATTGTTCAACGACCGAATGATGATGTTTTCTCATTATTTTAGTGTTTTGATGATTAGGGTTTGACCCTATTCGGTGCGATGGGATTTTCTTCCCATTATGTTTTGAAATTGGAGCATCTGTTAAATGAAATGGGGCCAAAAACATATGTTATTGCCTTAGGCATTCCATGCCTTAGGCTCTTCTTTTTTTCAAACATTACCAAGTCCTATGCAACATGGAGTGTGCCAAGTATGTTATGTTATGCCTTTGTTTTTTGCCCAACATCATGTGACTTGGAATATGCTTTCCAAGGAATTTGGAGGTTGGCCATATTGGCCAAGTGTTTTGGAGCTCTATGATGCCTTTGAAAACTATTGAATATTGCCCATGTGTGTATTAAAAAATGCAGAATGTGGTAAGTGAAGATGGTCAAATGCCTTGGAAGCTTTTGAAAGCTTTTAGATATGACATTATATGTTGCATTTTATTTCAATGCATAAGATATCATTTAAGTGATTTAAAAAATCACTTTTATTATGTCTTTTTAATGCAAATGTAATATAATTTAAGGATGGGGGGACCCTTATTTTGTGTTTTGAATGTAAAATTACTTGGTTAAGTGATGTTTTATGAATCACTTAATCAAGATCATTATCTTTAATGCTTTTGGAGTCTTGTGTTTTCAAAACACACATATTGCATGAGGAGAGTGTGGGTCAAGACTTGTGTGAAGACCAATGATGACTTGCAGAAATGAGGAATGTGTGAGAGGTTGTTTTGACTGTTTTGGAGGAAAAGGGTTGTTTGGAGGAATTTTTGTCACATTTTTAGTGTGACTATTGACTTGGCTTAATTTTTCTTTATGTGGAGGGTTTCTAGAAGGTTCTTTTTGGCCTTTTCTATTATATCTGACCAAAATCTTCTGGAAGCACTTGTGTGAGGTGTTTTGGTGGGTTTTTTGCTTAAGTATGTTCATTTTGAACATTTTGGAAGAGTTCTTTCTTTCTAGTAGCAGGATAGCTTTTTTTTGGAGATATTTTTCATGGAGCAGTATTGTAACTCAGATTGGCCTATTATATAGTAAGCACTTTGAATTAATAAATTAGAGAATTTTTACCTTCTCATTCCCTAATTCTCATGTATGTTGTTAATGATTGATCAGTTTGTGTTATGAAAATATTTCTTTTCCTTGCAAGCATGTCTCATGTTTGTGCATCTATTTAGCATAAAATGTATGTTCACAAGTTATTATATGTGTTGTTAATTGTGAAACCCTTGTTTTCCTTTTAAAAGCACTATTTATAGACCTCCTTATGAAATATTTATGTAAACTACATGGGAAAGTGAGTTGTGTGAGTCAAACTTTATGATATTAATTTGAAGGTGATAGGTTGTTAATAGGTCTAGGTTGTTTTGGTGCATCACCTTAGGTTTTTTTAGTGATTAGATTTATTTTCATGCAATTCTTACCCTTACCTAAAGATTAATAGTTAGGTGACATCAAACGGCAAAGCCGACCCATAATCCAGAGGTCTACTTTCAAATAGGATACCCACAACCTGAAAGCAGACCCATGTTAGTTCAAATCTACTGAGTTCATTCAAAAGCTCAGCAAATAGGGTGCAGATTTGGAACCCTAACAGTTTTGGCATGCCTGGTGGGACAAGTGAACTACCTCTCAGTTCATTTTTATGCATTTTTGTTACTATTGTTTGGTGTGTATAGTAGTAGTTTCAGCCTTTTAGAGGCATTTTGTTTACATACCTGGCTACTCTGAGAAATTTTACTGGTTTTAGTATGATCAACTACTGGTTAGATTCAAGTAAATCAGTTTTTCGCTCATTTTTCAACTTTTGAATGAAAAAATATGTCTACATTTCATGGAAATATGTCATATTACCCACCATTCCATGAAAATAATGCATGTATGACCTCTTACCAACTATACCAAAATGAACAACTTGCTAGTTTTATTTCAAATAAATCTATGATAGCAAGTTACCAATATCATCATTATGTTTCCCACCCTCCCAATCCTTCTCAACCTCAATATCAGCCAGTATATGCCCAGAACTAGCCTCAAGAAGGATACTTTTTTCCAAAACAGAAGTCTTATTCTCATTTGCAACCCCAAAATACTTATGATATGAAGATTAGCAATATTGATAGTATATTATTAGATTTCTATAGGCAATTGGATGAGATCAATAAAGAACAAGAGTATCAAATGTAGCAATAGGAGGTTGACATGCATCAAGAGGAATTAGCCTTCCAAGCATGCATTCAAGAGTAGGAGATGTAGATTCAAAGGAAACAACATGAGGAATGTTTGGCAAAGCAGATGGTTGCAGAGGAATGCCAACTAAGGTATGAAACTTAGGCAACTCCTTCCTTTCCTAGTTTCAACTCAATTCCTCCAACAATGTTGAATCACCCTGTTAATGAGGAGGTTTCCAAGTACAAGTTCCCTAGTTTTAAACAAGAGAAACCTTTTGAGCCCATTAGTGAGCCTACCAATGAGCCTTCTACCCATAGGTTTCCAAGTTGGAAAGAGTCATTTGCTCTATCCTGTGAAGTTCCTCCATCTATCATGCAATTGTAACCATGCTCTAACATCCATAAAGTAAAAGAAGAGAAAACCCTTGGCCCACACAACTCAATCAACATGGAGGAGACTAGAAATATAATTTTTCTACATTTAGTTGTGGAAGAATACAAGCTATAACTACAAAAGGATGAACAAGAGAAGATTTCTTGAGATGTGTTTTGCAATGTCTTAGCTAATGATCCTTCTGTTGTTGTCAAGGATAGTGAAAATGTTCCAACAGGACAACAGTTTGAGGAAGTGAAAAAGGTTGTTGCAGAGGACCAACCTTCAGTTTGGATTGATGAATTGCCTACTTTTGTCGACAAGGATGAAGATTCAAAGAAGAAAGAAGACATCAAGTAGTATGGTGAGTTGCAAGTTCAAGAATCAAGACAATGACATGAAGAGGCTGAAAAGGGTGATGTAGGTCATGATTCCATAGCTTCATTTGTTGATCTTCCATGTTCCATTGAACATGATGAGGAGAGCAAAAATCTGGTCATAAGTCAACAACTTGAGGTTGAAGAGGAGCAGTGTACAACTGGATTTGATATTTTTGAGCATGTTATACATGAGAAATATGATGTTGAGCTTTATGAAGAAGTATGCACTAGTATAATTAAACATTTTTGTTCAAAATTAGATGACAAGGAATCAAACCTGTTGGAGGAGTTTGGCACCCATACCAAAATTCAACAGCAGGTTCACAAGTTTGAACAAGGAACTTCTCATGAACTTGATGTGCAATGCCTTGTCTAGTCAGATGAGCTTCCTTACTGCTATACAAAAGAGCTGGAAGCTGATATACCAAGTGAAGGTCTATTTCAGGAGGCTATTTCACTGTTTGAACACTTTTTTGCCTTCATTGAAGAAGACAAGCCTGATTTGGAGCATTTTTCTTTGAGTAGCAATGAGAATTATAAGAAACTTCCTTTCTGGTGTATAAAAGAGCCAGAGGTTGATGTATTGATTGAAAGTGTGTTGGAGGAAGCCATCTCTTTGTTCTCCATTGAATAAGTGAGTGATCATTTGGAACAATGGTATGTAAAGCAAGTGGGTGATTAGGTTCCTTGTTTGTTTGACAAACAGGAGATCACCAAGGAAAGCCCAAGCTTTGTTCATTCAAGAGGTTGCCCCATCAGATATTTAGCCAGTTCAGAGGCCACTGAAGTACCAAAGATCATGCTTACATCCAATTACAAGGATGCACTTGAAGAAGATGTTGATTTTTGAGTTTTAGCTAACAATGATCCAATTTAGCTCACCTTCCCAATTCAGGATAGCAATATACATGATCGTTTTCAAGGTGCAAGTAAGTTCATTTGCATTTTTTATGAAACACTGTGATAGTCTATTGAATATCTGCATGTGTTTCATGTTCTTTCAGCAATACATAATCATGTAATGCATCAATTGTTGATTAAAAAGGGGTGTTATTTTGCAAAGCCTATCAATGGTTTTGTTTAGCCAACCTCTTTATTGGTTAGAATAGGCTAGTGTAGTTCCATTAGCTAGATGTGTTTTTAGTTTTTTCCTAAGTGCTATTTTGCACAATTAGGTGGTAGTTTTCTTTCTGCAGTGTTGGGTTTTCAATACGTTTTCAAAGTGTCTCTTGCTGGTTTAGTGAGTTACAACAATTTGCAATGTTGTTTTCAAGTGGTGTTAGTTTTCTGAGTGACCTTGTGCCCAATGGATAAGCTTAGGCAACTAGTCTCATGTTTAGCATGAAAACATATAGCAGATGTCGCTAAAAATGTTACCTAATTTTTTAGCTTTCAACTGAAATTAGGTTTAGTGTTTATTCTTTTGTGTTGTTTGTTTAAACATTTAAAAGATAAACTAGAAATCTGCTAGGTTTAATATGCATGGAAAAAGATTGTCAAATGAAAATGATTACATTTTTCATTTTTTAATGTTTCAATTACATCAAATGAGATGAAAGAATCATATGTATACAAATGTAATCTTTTATTGATAATCCTGAAGTGTACATGTCCCTCACAAGCCAAGGGACTAACTTTACTTATTCAATGAAATATGAAAATAATTTATACATGAATAAGTAAAAAAAAAACAATGTGCATATAAGAATGGAGACCAGTCATTTCTTGAGAATGACTGGTTACAAGGTTGCCCGATTGCTTTGTTGATGTTGCACCAAGCTGATTGTGTCCTCCCCAACTCCATAGTGCTCCTAGCTCCTGCATCTGGAAAAACAATGATATTAGAGCGAGGCTCTAAGCAATGAAAGATCTCAATCCTTACATACACACCTACCTATGCATGTATAAACTGATCCATAAGTGCATTAAATGAGTATGAAAACCTTGTATGTCTTGGAAAACAACGAAGTCATCAAACACATCCAAAATATGCATCTATTTTTCTAACTTATTTTATTCATGTGCATATTTAGGACAAGTCTTGTTACTGTTCTAATTTAGTTATTACATCATGTGGGGTAAATGTGGCTCCCTAGAGGGTAGAGCTCAACATGCTTTGAAAGAAAAAGGAAATTGAGCAACTTGATCAAAGATTTATCTATTATCAATGCATTAAATCAATATGGAATCACACTAGTTGATCAACTTTCATTATCAATCCAGTCATAGATGCATCAAGTTCAATTATGTATCTATTAAATAACGAGAGGGAAATCCAAAGCATTGTTAGGTCCCTCCCACCTTGACCCTATTGGACAACCACACATCACATAGGATGGTGAGATTTTAGGTCACTGACATAGGGTACATGTCTCTGCCCACTAGGATCAAAGTGGGGAGACAGTTATGTATCACACATGAGAAAAAAGAAAAAAAATGTCGTGGAATCAGATAGCAGATTCAGGTGGGACAACACCTTTGCAAAATGCTACAAGAACATGAAGAAATAATGTTATAGCTAGCAAGGATGAATCAAATAACAATTTAGAAGGATATCCTGCCTCTAGCATACAAATACATGATAATTGCGTTGATAAACAAAAGCCTGTTACTAACACTGAATCTATCAAAGATGATGGAAAAGCTGGGGTAGAATGTTTGAACATCTTAAAGGAGGTGGACTGCACATGCATAAGTGAATGACACCAATGTAAAATAAATGAATGCCAAAATAAAATCCCAAGTTGCACAAGGATTTATTTAAGGCCTTCTCAATCAAAAATTAGACAAACAAGTTTTCCAGCTAACAATCAATCCATGATGGTTTGAGGAAAGGCACAAGAGGAAAAGACATTCAAGAAACATCAACTCTAGTTGACACAGATAATGTTCCTATACAAAAAATATCATAATAGGAGAAGGTTGCATGTCAGTCCATGAGGCCCAATGTACTCTTCCTATCATAAATAGAAGCAAGGGAGAGATCAAGAAATAGGGACAATCATCAAGTCCTTTGAAGGAACTGGCATTTCAATGGAAGTCATAAGAAAACTCAGTCCAAGGTGTTGACAATGCCATATGTATCGATGGGACAGTCATATGAAGAGGGCAACAATGCCACAAAATAAATTTCTTGTTGTTGTATGATAGCCATGATGGAGAAGGTACAAAAGGTTTAAAGAAGTCATTTGTAAAAGCAAATGATAAAAGTACGCCAAAGAACCAAGAAAACCCTCCATGAAGGTCGAAGGCCAGTCATTAATGACTGTGATAAAAAAAATGCCAATGAAATAATTCTGTCTTATTGACCATGACCTCCTTGACTATGATAAAACTTTTGACTATGATTTGTAGTTTTAGAGATTGTGACAAAGATATGGAACTGTGTTTTGTGATCAATATAGTTCATGTCTTTGTAACCAATGTATGAATATATATCTTTAGAAATTTTTTTAGCAGGGACAACAAATATAGTCATCACAATGATAGTATGAACATGCAATGATAGCTAGAAGTGATGGATGATGGAGCACCACAAATGTATCAAAATATCATTAAGACAATTGACAGTCATATTGTATGCACATGGTTTGATGAATGGTAAATCTAAGTTTTTTTAAATCATAAAGAAGATAGTAGAAGTCCAGTTCAAGCTTGCACAATACAAGGAGTTAATAGTGATAATAGAAGCACCCTAAGGACTTGCGAGAAACAATGATGACAGTCACATTCCATTTACATAGGCAATGGGGTTAGTGAGTAGTTGAGTTCAAGGAGACCAGTGTCATAGGTATGAAGATCACAAGAGGATATCAAGAACATGGTTATCATAGTGTTTTTGAATGAGTAGCCTTCAAGATGTTGGTGAAGAGATAAATACTAACCTATGTGCTTGTCTATTATGGAATGAAATTCCATAAGCAAGCCCCAAAGAAGAAATCTCATGCACAATGGAATATGATGGTCATCTGTTAGTAATGAATATCTTTGATCCCAATCCTGGTGCATAATAAGGGTTTTGAGAAGGGGATATTGAAAATTTAAAGGGAAAATAGTGATAAAATATTAAATCTCATGATTGACAACAAGATAGAAATGATAGTGCAACTCTAGAAATGAATAACCTCAGGTCAAGTAAACAAAACGTCAGGTTGTGTTCTCTTTAGAAGTTTGAAAATGAACAATAGATTTGCTTCAAGTAAGGTATAGTGATCACAATCTAAGAATACAATTGAGAGAGCAGTGAAAATGATAGATTGTGAACTTCGTTCTGCATTCTTACAAGTCATTTGCTAGGTTTTAGGAGATAGTATGGAACAGTCTAGAAGCAAAAAATTTCTTATGTGAGGGGAATGGAATGTGCAAAGAATCCAGAGGTAGCACCAAATCTATAAAATTTCAATCAAGAGTAACAAAGAAATACATGATGAGGTATCATCAAGAGGGATAAATATGACACTCTCAAAAGGGGTAAATGTCAAATGCAGGAGTTTATTCACAATGGCAAACCCACTTTTGGGTTTATGTTTTCAAAGAGATTCTATAGAAAATAAGTGCATTTGCAAAACAAGCATTTGATGCTTACAAGAAAACATTTTTTTACGACAAAATTGAGATTTTAATTATGCTCACACTTTGCAATGGCATTGAATCATTTTTTAACAAAATATGAAGTTTGCTTTCAAATTGAAGAAAATCCATTTGGGTTCATCATGAAAATATAATATAGAGGCAACAAAAATGGAGAAAAATTCTACAAGAATGGCAAATGAAAACCTTTATTGTATTATGATAGGTTCTGGCCAAGTTTGACCTCTTTTCTACAAAATATGGAAAACGCAGCCAAGGTTTCAAAAAATGAAACAACATTGCTACATTCTACAAAAAATGGAGTGTATTTAAAAACCCATCTACATTTCTACAAAATATTTTGAGCTTCTTCAAGAAAATAAAAAAACCCATCTGGGTTGTTTAAAACATTTGTAGATATAAAGGAAAAATTGAAAGACATTATAGGGTTTTCAAATGAAGCCGAGCCATATAAAAACACACTATTTTTTGTCCATGGCCATAGCCAGTGAGTTATTTTCTTCAAGAAAAGCAACATAAACAACAATGGAGTGTCTTTATTGTCAAATACAGAAAAGAAACGAGCTTCTATGCTTTATTCTCAAGGTACAAAACAAAAAAAAACATGGCTTTCTGTTGCTCAAAATTAGAAAATGGAGTCAATTTAACTCACCTAGAGCTTTTGCTCACAAAAATATTTACAAACTTTTCAAGCTTTTGCTTCTAGTAAAGCTTCACATAATTTCTCATGGTGGCTATAACAATATAAAACAACAACAAAAAGAACCATAAAAATGGGTCAACAAAATGTCAATGGCCATGGCCTGCTACTCAAAAATGACCTCCAAATGGTGAAAAAAATGTAGATTTCAAGCTACAGAAAAATGTTTTTCCTAATTTTCTATGTTTCTTGTTAGTGAAATCCCAACTAAACCATGTGAATCTCCATGTTTTTTCTTGTGCTTGTTCAAACCCTAGAGTTGTAGAGTCTTGTTCCAGATTGTTCAACAATTGAATGATGATGTTTTCTCATTATTTCGGTGTTTTGATGATTAGGGTTTGACCCTATTCGGTGCGATGGAATTTTCTTCCCATTCTTTTTTAAAATTGGAGCATGTGTTAAATGCAATGGGGCCTAAAACATATGTTATTGCCTTAGGCATTCCATGCCTTAGGTTTTTCTCCTTTTTTCAAACATTGCCAAGTCCTATGCAACATGGAGTGTGCCAAGTATGCTATGGTATGCTTTTCTTTTTTGCCCAACATCATGTGACTTGGAATATGCTTTCCAAGGAATTTGGAGGTTGACCATATTGGCCAAGTGTTTTGGAGCTCTATGATTCCTTTGAAAACCAGTGAATATTACCCATGTGTGTGTATTAACAAATGCAGAATGTAGTAAGTTAAGATGGTCAAATTCCTTGGAAGCTTTTGAAAGATTTTAGATATGACATTATATGTTGCATTTTATTTCAATGCATAAGATATCATTTAAGTGATTTAAAAAATCACTTTTATTATGTCTTTTTAATGCAAATGTAATATAATTCAAGGATGGTGCGCCCCTTATTTTGTGCTTTGAATGTAAAATGACTTGGTTAAGTGATGTTTTATGAATCACTTAATCAAGATCATTATCTTTAATGCTTTTGGAGTCTTGTGTTTTCAAAACACACATATTGCATGAGGAGAGTGTGGGTCAAGACTTGTGTGAAGACCAATGATGACTTGCAGAAATGAGGAATGTGTCAGAGGCTGTTTTGACTATTTTGAAGGAAAAGGGGGTATTTGGAGGCATTTTTGTCACATTTTTAGTGTGACTATTGAATTGGCTTAACTTTTCTTCATGTGGAGGACAATTTGGAGGGTTTCTAAAAGGTTCTTTTTGGTCTTTTTTGTTATATCCGACCAGAATCTTCTAGAAGTACTTGTGTGAGGGTTTTTGGTGGGTTTTTTTGCTTAAGTATGTTCATTTTGAACATTTGGAAAAATTCTTTCTTTCCAGCAGCAAGATAGCTTTGTTTTGGAGCTATTTTTCACAGAGTAGTATTGTAACTCAGATGGGCCTATTATATACTAAGCACTTTGAATTAATAAATTAGAGCATTTTTACCTTCGCATTTCTTGTTCCTCATGTATGTTGTTAATGATTGATCAATTTTTCTTGTGAAAATCTATCTTTTCCTTGCAAGCTTGTCTCATATTTGTGCATCTGTTTAGCAAAAAATGTATGTTTACAGGTTATAAGTTGTGTTTTTTAGTAGTGCTATTAATTGTGAAACACTTCTTTTCCTTTTAAAAGCACTGTTTATAGACCTCCTTATGAAATATTTATGTAAACTATATTGGAAAGTGAGTTGTGTGAGTCAAACTTTATGATATTAATTTGAAGGTGATAGGCTATTAACAAGTCTAGGTTGTTTTGGTGCATCACCTTAGGTTTTTTCAGTGATTAGCTTTATTTTCTTGTAATTCTTACCCTTACCTCAGGATTAATAGTTAGGTGACATCAAACAGGGAAGCCGACCCATAATCTGGAGGTCTACTTTTGAATAGGATACCCACAACCTGGAAGCAGTCCCATGTTAGGTGAAATCTATTGAGTTCATTTAAAAGCTTAGAAAATAGGGTGCATATTTGGAACCCTAACAGTGCTCAACATAGTTATATTTGACACAAACACCATAATGGATATTATATACCATTTCAAGGAGGCTTGCACCCACTTCCAAATTGCTATCTAGTTCGAGGAAAAATGTTAGCTATGAAATAGTATCCTGAACCCATGGTTTAGAAATATAAAAATCATAAGGAGGCTTATGATCACCTTTCAATTTGTTTCTAACTTATTTGGTATCCAGAACTATTTTATTTATGAAATTATTTTTCTCCCTTTCATCTACTGCTTTATAACCACTAGCAAGCTTTTCTAGGTCAATGTGGATGTTTCCAAATTCTTCAATTGTAAACCACAACATTTTTCCAAGTTATTCGACATTAATGGATAACAATTCTTCTTTGCTATCTTTATTAACAATTTCTCTTTTGTTATTATCATAATTTTGGGCACAGACCATCATAAATTATGGGAAAGGGAAAACCCCATGTAACATCATGCGTCCTAATCCAGTTACCCATGGTGCACTGATACTATTAACTTGCATTTTCTTTGCAACCTTATTATAAGATGAAAATCTAAGTTCTGAGGAATGCCAACCATAGATTTCAGGATCATAAATATCATGGTATTCATTAATGAAACCGGGGATTTTAAGCAATTTTGCATAATGTATTTTTTTATCCAACATTTCTCTAGTGGTATTGGTGTTAGACTAGCTTATACAATGTGAAATTGTGAATTACCTATTAGTCTTAATTTTTCTTAATTCTTAAGTCTCTCAACCCTAAACCCAAACTTCAAAGTTTGAAAAAATAAGATTTTAAGAAACATCAAAAAATGAAACAAATCCCCATGAATTCTTTCACTTACCCAAATTTTGACTCTTGAAAAGATTAATGCTGACAATCATGGAAGTTGGAATGGATTTGTTGGAAGTGGAACTATGGAACCTAGAATAGGGTGGTGCACTACAATGAGCAATCTAAAGACTGAAATCTCCTTGTGTGTTGATCCTCTCACTTAAAATTAAAATCATTTAGTAGTAGAAAGTGATTTTTTTTCAAACATTAAAGTGAATGAAATGTCAACGTGTTGCTTCCATACTACACAATTAGCACATGGATGACATCATTTATAAATGCACAATTAGTACATGGTTGACAACATTTAAAACAAGCCATTTAGTTTTGCATTGACAATAAATTCTAAAATGTTGATCTTTGTAAATCTAATGGTTATAGGGTGATTCTAGAGGTTTAAGTTCGCAAGCCTAGTGATATGTGCATTTTATCATGGAATGCAACTACAACCATCCGTCAAATGTTCATCGAATGGTTGAAACTTGAGTAATTTATGATATAAACAATAAACATGTGTTTTAAAGGGGTTGGTAACTTAACATTGCAAAGGACTTAATAAAATGAATAATGATACCAGGAATTGGGGGAGATCAATGGAAAATTAAAGTGAATGAAACATTGAAACGTCAACATGTTGCTTCTGGACTACATTGATAGAAAATTCTAAACCATTGATCTTTGTAAATCTACTGGTTATAGGGTGATTCCAAGGCTTAAGTTCGCAATCATAGCACTATGTGCATTTCATTCCAGAATGCAACTACAACCATATATCAAATGTTCATCGAACAATTGAGTAATTTATGATATAAACAATAAACATGTGTTTTAATTTTTTTTTAAACTTTAGTGCACGAGGATTGACATCAAGGCCAATGGGTTGGTAACTTAATGTTGCAAAGGGATTAATAAAATGAATAATGATACCAAGAATTGGGGGAGAAGGTCAATGGAAAATTAGAAATCAATAAAATTTTGGTAAACCTTGACAAGAGTGACAACTTTTAGTGTTTATAATGGTTTTTGTCAATTTTATGGCAACTTTCTTTTTTCTTTTTTATTGCTTTATGTTTTACTTTTAAATCTGCATGCAATCATTTCATAAATAGATAATACTTAATTCTTAAAGGAAAAAAAAATTGATTTGAATAGATTCATAGACACTAAACTCAAAAAATATTTTTTTACTATAAATGAATAACAAAGAATAACACAACCATTTATTTTATTACAACTGAATTACAATGTCACATTATTACATATCTTTTTAAAGATGAGTAGAGCATGCAAGTACCAAGCTCTTTTTTTGTATAAATAACATATGTTACTTTATATAATACAAATACAAATGTAAGTGCCAAGCTTCTGCTAGACCGTTGGTGACAACGTAATACAAATGTCACTCTGAAAATAAATGCATGGTGATGGGACAAGTGTCAAGTCAACCATGGGCTCTAAAAATAAATGCATGGTACTTTTGACCATGGGTAGTGGCACTAAAAAAAAATGCATGAGGCTTTCCTGGGCAAGCATGCACTCCAAAAATAAATGCATGGGGTTTTCCTAGCGAACAATGTTGGGGAAATGGGAGCTGTGAATATACAAAATGTACTTATCCTCTTTGATAACCAGAGTCATGCAAAAGATGAGCGGTAGTAAATTTTCTCCCATCTTTTGCACACAACCTCAATGCACTGGGATAACACTTATCTCCATCAGAGCTCCTCATCCTGGTTCAAAACTTGCCTCAAAAGTCAAGTTAACCAGATCAACTTCTTTCCAATTCCACCCATTTTGAACTTGAAGGAAATTGGTCTTTTACTCTGTGACTACATAACTAGAGGGAGGAGAATTTAGAGTATCCCCAATAATACCACATCATATTCTTCCTAAATCCTTATTAACCCTACAAAATGAAAACCCTTATGAAAATTCAGAACATTGCACTCAATAGTAAAGCCTTTAGCCTTCAATGAATGATTTAAATTGTGCTCACTATCCCTATTTATGGGCCACCAGTGCCGCTACCAGCCTGATCCCTTTTTACTTGTGACTCGTGTCACATGTGAGGTTGGTTATAATGATAATCGTGATTCATGTAAACCAAAAACCAACTTAATTGATTTGTGTAACTTAAGCCTTACATGTATAATTAAAATGTTTAATTTGATTGACGACTAGCTACATACAAACTGTACCTCAAGCTGACAAGCTATCAAAATCGCTAGTGCCACTCAAATGATATGAAATCATTAAAAATCTTGTTTCACTAGACCACTGGATTAATGACATCATCATCTATGATTCTATAGTACATCGTGCATTTTTCAATATAAAGCTATCCAATCAATTGCTTCAGATGTTCATATGGTATTAATGCACACCACCGCCTGTAGTACCACATCCACACTTTCTTCAAAAAGATTGAGAATTTCAATTGAATAAATGAAAGGTAGAGTAATTTGATGCATTGAAAAGAGAGAATTAAATGACTTGTTTTACCTTAATCATTATCAATGTCCACTAATAAGTCACAATAAATTTCGCCCACTTATGATCAAAACTATATGTTGATAATTACTATTAGTTTTAAAAGCCACATTTTTATATTGATCAAAGCAAAAATTATTTACAAGAATAGAGCCAAATGAAAAGTATTTTAATTTAAGTAGCTATTGCTAAAGCCTGAAGTACATAGTACATAGCCAGCCTGTCCAAAAGCCACTAACCATGATAAAAAACTAGTCACAAAATACATATTACAAGAACTGTTACACTGTACAATAAAATATAGACACGTGACACATCGCACAATTCATTAGTTAAATTTTTTGTAACATTAGCTGAGGCTATCAATTGAGTGTTTGAGTAGAAGGTGAATAGAATTTAACAAAGTAACAATAGAGAAGAAAAGTGAATCATGCAAAACCTTCCTCCAAAACTCCAGACTCTTTAACAATTCATTTTTCATATCACTTAGCAAACCCCATCTCATATTAACTAGGGCAAGAGCCTGCACTATAGAAGCATGCAATTTCACTTTCTAGAAGATTCCACCAATAGGCGCTAACCCACTTTCAAAATTATAATGCTCCAGTGCCAACTCCAATGAAGAAATAGAGTAAATGAAAGGCTGCAAATAACATATTGCCTGTGTCTTCACCAAATATTTATTGAGTAAAATGTCCATGCAATTAGACAAGAAAGCCAAACCTACCTCAAAATATAGAGCACGAGTGTTGTTTTGAAGCCATTCCATACCCACAATTATTCTTATAGCATCCTCAACCTACACAGAAGGAATTGTAAAAACCATACCCAACTTTCATCTGTCGTATGCATCATCCCTTCTTTTCTCTCAAAAACATTTGGGTAGCATGATACGCCATGAAGACTCCATAATGTCAAAGTTAAATTGAGAATAGAGAAGAAAGAAATCAAAGACAAATATATTATAAATGATATGAAGAACATATAGTTGGTGAAGTATAAATAGAAGTTAGAAAGAAGACAATGAGTATGACATCAAATACTCACACTTAACATTTTAAAATTTACCACTATCATTGATGTGACAATTAACATTTAATTCACCACTTGGATCCTTAATCATTGATGTGACAATATTATTTTGAAAAAATTGTGACAATATTATTCCAAGTTACACACGAGAAAATCCACATTTTGGCCTCCCTGCTTCCTTGTTGGATTTAACCCGTGTGCAACTTTCAGCAACGGGGAGGCGGGGAGCAGCCCAAATTAAATTCAGTGCTTCACATTTGTGTGCTCTTTACCTTAAGACCATTCGCTTGTGCATAACCCTCAAACCAGATGGATGGCCCAGATTATGATGTCTTGCTTACCTTTAAAACAAGTGCTTAAAAGGTATGTTTGCGATAGATGACAAGATGGTTGCATCATTCAAAATTAATTTGTAGGTTAATTCGATTAGGGGATCACAAAAATATTTGTGCATAAAGAATGCATGACATGTTGGTTTTCATTTCTTGATACGGTCTCCATAAGGCTGAAAGAGATTTTGCTACAAATAGGGGTTGTTGTGCTCATTTTTCTCAAATTGGCTTAGTGCTCTCCACAAACACTAAGGGGCAATGGAGACTCCTTTGTTTCTGAATTCCATGAATTAGCATAACGCTTTCCATGGTGAAATCACCGAGAAACGACTAAAAAGGATAATGGTGTCCAAGCATCCACTAATGCTCCAAGCGGTGAAGGGTATTTTGGGCCCAAAATTTCTGCTAGCTACCCACAAGCTCAGGGGGAATTATGAAATACCTGCCATGTTTCTGACAATACTCATGTACATGGGTGTTTGAAAGCTTGGGGGAAGAAGCTATGCCAAATGATTTTTCAACACTCTTTGTTGGAAAATATCAATGCAACATTGGACAACATCGACGACAATTTCATTACCCCTCTATTGTTGCACTACTACTTGAGGCTTGTGGGAATGAATGGTTGATACCAAAGTTTCCCCTAGTGTGCTCACTAAACCATGCAACTCTAAAAAACTAGTGGGGGGAGATTTATAGGCATATCAACTTTCTTCTGTGTGCGGCTGACATTCTCAAATATCGGCTAAAGGGTTGGGTGAAGGAATTTGCAGTGGCAGAAGATCTCGATGGGTAAAGGTGGTCTTCAGATGAGGAGGATTGGGAGTTGGGAATTGGTGAAGAATGGGTAGTGAATGATGCCAAGAGTTGGGAGGAATGAGCAAACCATCCTGCCCATAGTGCCTGTGATGGTGATTGTCCGATGATTCTGAATGCAATCAAAGCAAAGAAGACCAGCAAGGCTAGCTACAACAATGCATAATCTGGTGTTTTTGGAAGGTCATTTTGGTTTGTGATGGTTTGTTTGTTGTCCGTATAAGTGCCCAATGTCAGTTCATTCAATATTTGGGTCTGTAATGTTTTGTGGAAATGAAGGCTTCATTGTGAATACTACTTGGACGAGTCCTTGGTGACTTGGTCAAGTGTCTAATCCCATCCAAGGAATGTAAAAACTCTTTTTGATTAATACAGGGTGTTGCCCCATATAGCAGCTATTTTAAAACTATAAAAAACCCATGTGCTCAAAAGACTCCTTTAGTAGTGTAGGCTTTAACACTAGTTCCTTAATATTTCCTAAATATTTCACACCTTCCTATAGTTCCTTTGACGTTTCTGATCGTTCCATGTGGCACTTCCCTACCTCCTCATTGAGGGATGGGAGATGTATATAGGTCCCTCGTAGGCTGGTGGGGAACGGTCAAGGTTGACCCATGGCACCCTATCTCGACCATTCATTTCTCAAACCCATCATTTTCCTAGGTCGAGGGGCTAGTCACCATGACAAATCCAAAGGCTTAAGTCATAACTTAAGTGACCTTCAACTACCGGTAACCAGTCAACGATAAAATATTATTTTTTTTGTCACGACTTTAAGTGATTTAATAAGTAATAAAATGTCAACCATTGATTTCTAAAAATCTAACGGTTCTAGTGTTATTCCAGAGGTTTTAATTCACAAGTCTAATGCTTCAGAGATTTGCTTCTAGAATGCAACTACAGTCGTCCATCAAAAATTCATCGAGCAGTCATGGGTTATATTATTTCGCACTGACATCTGGCTTCAAACATAGTAAATATGTCGACACTTCTCCCCATTCTAGATGTGCTTTATGAAGGAATTTCAATGTGCAAAAAATTTGTCCCATAATTTGATATTTTTGCTACTTAATTTTTTTTATTAGTTTGAGTTTTATGTTTAATTTTCTATTTTTTTTTTATTCATTTGAAAAAAGGCTTAATTCACCAATGAAAATATATTTTTTGGTTTGAAGAAAAGTTTTAATTGCCAACAAAAATATTTTTTCTATTTTGAAAACAGGTTTATTTGCTAATGAAAATATTTTATTAGTTTGAAAAAAGGTTTTAATTGCTAATGAAAATATTTTATTGGATTAAAAAAATTGCAATTCACCATAATTTTCCATAGACTTCTAGCGATTAGAAAAGATTCACCAATTGAGATTTTTTTTTCCTGAAAAACAAAAAAAAATTGCTAATAAAATTAATATTTTTATTGGAAAGTATACAAGATTCACCAATATTTTACACCTTCGTCAAGTGGGGTTTCTTAAATTTATCCTTAAAATAGAAATGGAAATGGCGCCACCTTTGAATCTGAGTTGTTTTAGATGTCTTTTCGTTGTGACAATTCAAATTAAGCATATACAGATTGAATAAGTCTTCAGATTGTTGTCACAAAACAAGTCAACCTGTAGGTGATTATGCTAAGTATTAGCTTGAGAATTCGCCACCTTTCTAATATGTTTCATGTGTTTCTTTGCATGAAGCTTGCTATCCATTAACATGCCTTAACTGTAGGCTTTGAGGTTGCTTGGTTGCACTATAAATAGCTCTGAACCATTTCATTTGGAAGGGAGGCATTCCTCCATAAGATAATACATCTTTTGTAATTCATAATTCTATATTTTCCTAGCCATACTTTGCTTTGCATTAAGAGAGAAAGGAAGTGAGTTCATATAGTTTGAGATGAGGTTATGTTTTGAGAGAAGTAAGCTATCAACAAGTGAGATAGAGCTATTTGTGTCATTCTTGAGAAGCTGATTATCAAGCTAATTGCTGTTGGAGAGAGCTGCATTACTATCTTCTATTAGATAGGTGATAACATGCATGGGGATCTCTTCTTCTTTGTTATTTTAGTTTTGAATTTTGTGTCTTGCATGCATGGTTGAAATGTATTTTCTAGTAAGTGTATTAGAGGAATTAGATTATTTTAAAAAGGAAATTGAAGTTTTTATGTTGTTTTCATTATGTGTTTTTAAGTACTCCATAGTAGGAGATGGATGCTTATCATAAGTATTATATACTAGGTATGGTTGAACATGAAAAACACATATGGTATACTTATCTAAGTTATTGATTTAACTAGGAAAGCTTGTGTTTACTCCTAGGATAGATAATATAGTATGGGAGGGAGTTTAAGTACTTACGTGTAAGTAGGGTTAATCCAAATATGTAGGCCATCTCTAGGATGATGGACTATCCATTGAAGAATATATCTGGCTTGTGTATTTACTAGTTAAGTAGGTATATTCCAAGTAGATTTTTATGATGATAGGTTATCTGGGATGATGGACTATTAATTGAAGGATAAACCTAGCATGTGTACTTACTAGTTAAGTAGGTTTATTCCAAGTAGATTATTATGGTGATAGGTTATCTGGGATGATGGACTATCCATTGAAGGAAATACCTATGCATAGCTTAAGATAGCCTTAAGTCAAATCGGCCTTGAGTAGTGTATGTGATAGATGACCCTCAGTAGAACATACTAAATGAAACACTTGGGCCAAAGAAGTGTGATGACTATTGTGTGGTCTCACAACATGCCCAAGACTGAAAAGACTTGAGGACCCAAGTAAAAAAATGTAACTCTTATGGAAGGAGCTAACTAATTGGAATATCACCGGAAGTGAAGAAAGGAAGAGAAATATTCGATAAAAGAGTACTTTGTATTGTAAGTGTTTCATATACCGGGTACCGAAAACATAGAAAAGGTGAAAGGTAATGCAAAGTTTAAAGTGAAAGGCTTTGGTCCGGTAAGTGTGAATCCAGTAAGAAGGAGTCCGATAAGGAGTTTTGGTATAACCGAGGTCTGGGAAAGTGAGTGGGTAAAGCTGAATACCGGGTACCGGGTTGCAATGTGAAATGAAATGTTAAAATTTAAGATTTTTCTAATGATCTCGGTGATCTGATATATGTACAAGGATTCATGATATGCTTTTGGAAAGACATGTTAATTATGGATTTTTTGTACTAACATTTGAATAATGGTTTTATTTACATGAGATGTTATTGTGCGAACCCTCTTCCTAGTACCTGCAAAACAACATGAATAAACGAATTAGACAAGGAATTACAAGCTAAAAGAAGGATTCCCCATGAAATCCATTTACAAATTAAACTAGGAATGAAAATATTGAAGAACACAAAACAAATGACAAAAACAAGATAAAATCCTAATTAGATGAGCAAACTCTTAATCCCATGGGGGAATTGGTGCCAATTTGATGTGAAAATTGGCCCTTTCCCAATCCCTAAGATGCAAACTTTGTTGATTGATGATGAAGAGTGATCTTTTTTGGTGAAAAGATGAGAACTCCAAGCCAAAATCTGCAATAACCTAGCTAAGAACTCAAGATTGATGGATGGAAATGGCTAAGTATTTTAGCATGGGAACTTTGCTTGGATTGTGGATGATAAAATGAGGAGAGGAGCTCTTCATTTATAGGATTTCAAGATGGATGAATGCCCAAATTTGAGCAATGTGGGACTAACATTCATCCAATGATGTGGTGCCACTTGTCAAGCTATAAATGGATGATGGTTGTGCAATATTTGGGGTTTGTGCCAATAAATGCCAATATTTGAAATTCAAATTTATTGAAATGACATGTAAGAGGGAAGGGAAAATGCAATAAATTCCACTTGGCTCAAGGAAAAGGACATGTAAGAGGTTTTAAATGCCTTGTTGGATGTACATGTTGACTTGGAATTTTTGAATTCAAATTGAGAGAATATTCCAAAAGATGCCTGTGAGGAAAATAGAGATTTAATAAATGAATTAAATCTATTTTCATGTGCAACTTGCATTATCTAGAGGATGTGACATGAGATTAGATTAAATTAATCAAGGGTTAATTAATTTAACAGGAGATTAAATGATGTGACTTATTTGACTTAGATTTATGGATTTATTTAAATTAGATAAGAGAGGAATATGATAAAAGGATAATTAAATAAAGATTTTGATTTATTTAATTAAAAGGGATGGTGTTAGATTAAATCAAATAAGGTTTTAATTTATTTAATTTAATGGACATACTTTAGGGATTTAATTAAATAAATTGATTATTTAATTAAATAGGGATAATTAGATCAGATTGATTGATTTAATTAACATAAGGAATTGACTTGATTAGACAAAATGGTTTATTTAATTAAGAGATGAATGTTGATGAATTTAATCAGATAGGGAAATTTGATTAAACGGTTAGATCGAGGGATGATTTAGGAAGAAACGATGTTAGTAATTCAGGATTAGGTGCACGATGTCAATCAGTATATTTTCGATGTCTATAGTTATAATATGTTTTTTTTTTTTTTGAAAGGGATTTAATATATGGAATTTGTGATTGCAAGAGATATTTATTGTAATGCAAAGCTCGGGTATGGACGGTTAGGAAAACTTGAATCATGGATGGAATAATTCTTAATCCGGTTTGAACACTCTGGGAGGTGATAATGCAGACGACTTTGAGTCCACCAGAATGTTGGGGATCTCAGTATTTCACATATGGTGGGAACAAATGCTAATCTTTGGGAGATCCCATTCTCGAGAGTGACAAAAATGGAGCCAAGCGAAGTGTAGGGGATGAAAATTCCACCTTATCATTCTAAATATATGGGAAACCCTTACATATTATCATGATTCAAAGTATCATCTTGGTGAAGATTCCAGATGAAAAATTAGAACTTGAAGAGCTTCAATGAGTAATTGGAGTTGACTTCCATTGACTTCAATTGTAATTCTCCTATTGGTCACAATATTCCACGTGCCTTGATGAGATTGGTCCCTTAGATTTCCTCTCATGTAGTTGTCTTATCCTATCTGAGCCTTGTGTTCTATAAAAGGCTAGAGGATGCTTGATTTTTATTTTAAGTTTGAAATTTATGGATGTTGGAGGAGCATAAATTCTTTTAAGTTTTGTTCTTTTTTCCTATTTTCTAAACCATTCCGATGTAAAAATTGGTATGCGCATAGAAATTAATTGATATCAAAGCTTTATGGATAGCCACCTATCTCAATATCTTTTGTAGTTGGTTTTGTAAGTTCAGTTGAACAAGACTATATGTTGCATTGTTTAAGGGTGCCCTACTTGGTGTCCATAAATGAAACCCTCTCTTTAAAAGCTCGCACCATTTTATACGTAGCTATGAAGCAATCTGGTGAAATATAAAGTGGTTTTCTCTATTTTGATTAATTCATTAGGGCATCCATGGAGAATAACATGGAGAAAATTTTATTTTTCAGTATTTTTTATACTTTGTTTTAAAATAGATGTTTAATTTTTTTGAAAATGTTTCAAAAAATATAAATGAATGGAAATAATTTTGTTGAAAATCTTTTATTTTCCATGAAGTTGTCAATGCTTGATGCTAAATCTACTTAAGTGATAACAAGAATTTGTGATGTTCATGAAATATTATGTCAAATCTTTCAGTTTCATGGTATTCAAATTTATCAATTCAATTCAAAATGTTATCTAAAATGTTCAAAGAATAGTCGTAGTCCTCCTTGAGATTAACAACAAATATCATATCATTACCCAAGAGTGACCCTAGTGCAACCATGACCTAATTATCAAAGACTTGGGATTGAATGAAAGCCAATCTATCCTATGAATGCAGAATTTACCTTTAGGTTGTCTTTGTTCCATATCTTTCAAGAAGGATAGGCTCTTCGCGGTCTTGTCTATGGAGATTTTATTTGACCTGTTTACTATGAGTAAAACCATCATCAATAGGAACTAGCACTAGAAGGAGCGCAATCTCTGGCACATCTCTTTTGTTTCTTTGATATTTTAGGTTTCATCCTTTGGAATTGGATAATTATGCTTTGAAATGTTATTCCTAAATTTGGAAAGAAGCTTGTAAATGAGAAATTAAATGCAAGCTGATTTTCATTATGGAAGTTGGAAAATTTTGTAAAATATTTAATCAAAAACTACATCATTTGAGTTTGTTTACTTTTGGAAGAGTCATCGAGTGTAGAATTCATGATATAACTGATCTCGGTGAACTCGAGTGCGATTTTTTTTAACTAAGGTAAGTTTGGCCATAAATGGAGTAATTCCATTAACAAAAGAAGTTTTAACTGCTAAAAGATAGGGATTGTTAATGAGAAAAACGTTCTGCCCTAGTGGAGACAGAAATATTAAAAAATTAACCAATAAACAAAAATAGTTAGAAAATTGTGATTATTTTAAAGAAAATTTTAACACTTTACAGGGGAATATGCGAGAATCTCAAGATTTGGATATATTTCATCACAAATGAGGAAAATACATGGATGAATCATCATTCCTTGTATACGTGGAAAACACAGATAACGAGATAGAGTAGGAAAATCGAGCGGGAAACGTGTGTATTTAGCTTCAAGCTGAGAATTCATCAGCTATAAAAAGACATTTTCTTGATTTTTTACAAGATATAGAATATCAAATTTTTACTTTTTCTCTTTCTAATAGCAATATAAATAGTGATATATCTTGGTCTAACAAAATGCAAAGTGAAAACAAGGTTGAAGATATGAAAATTTTCAGAAGAGAAGGAAAGAAAGTAATGAATGCAGTCGTTCATGGAAATGGACCAGGGTTGGGAGAAGGTACAATATTGTTGCATCAGACAAAATGTGTGCAACCGGTCTCTAATGAGATCGTTTTCATACATTTGATCCATATTTTGGGTAAGTACACCTTTGAATTTATGATGTTTAAATGTAGAAAATTTAAGATATTTCATTATTATAGTAGAATATTGAAAATTTTGATAAAAGAATTTAAAGACAAATCTGTTGTAATTCGTACTAAAACTGTAAAGGAAATAGCTATAGAAATTGAAATAAATTGCTTCATTAGAGTTAATATTTTTTGATATTAAAGTTAGGGTAGTTAGGGTTAGTTTAGTTTAATCTTCTTCTTTTTTGGGTTTTTATTTGTGTTTGTTTTGCTTTTCTTGCTTTGTTTTGTTCTTCTTTTGCTTGGCCTTTGCATTAGCAAATTCTGCTTAAATTTATCTTATGCATGAGAGTGAAATTCAAACATTTTGTAAAAATAAAATGGAAATGAAATAACAAAGCCATGCATAGTAAAATACTTTTTTTTTTAAAGATACTAAAAGGATATATATGTGTATATCACATATATACATCAGATATCAAAATCCTCATTCAAAAAATAAAAAAAAGATTCAAAAAGAAAAGTGAGCAATGTTGCAGACGATAGTAGCCATTCAGTTGATCTGGGACGCCTCTTCTATTAGGGCTAAATACCCTATGTAGGCGAGTTCCTGGTGAGTTTCAAAGTCTTGGATATGGAGATCAGTGAGAAAGGGCCAAAGTGGAACCACTTCCCCGTGTTCCATGAACCAAGGAATATCATCCATGGAGGGAATCTTGATGGTTGGATGTGTAATGACTAAGATGGTATCTAGATTCTCCAAGAATTAAGGCTTCACTATCAAGTTGGAAGCAACACAAACATCTTCAACAAGTAGCCCAAATCCAGAAGCGACGCTACAAAGTGAGAAGTTATGTCAGAGTAAAAACAAAAGTAGCAGCTGGATGCAACATATCTTTCCCCAAGGACTAAGCATAAGTTTGGAATGATAAAGACCTTTTCAAGCCTTTGTGGTGTGATGCTACCCAAGACAACATTCTATCTATGAGAAAAACCTAAGCAAATTGGAGTATCCATGGCTAAGAAGTGAATGCAAAAACCCAGAATAGAACAAAATTACAAAAAATCAAAAAAAGAGAAAGAAAAGAGAAGTGTGGAGAATTTGAGAAAAATGCACAAATTTATAGAGAGTCATAAGTTGAGTTGTGGTACATAGTTTCCTTGAGTATTTTTTTTTGGAAATCATATGTAAGGTGGCAGATGAACAATAATCTTTAGAATAGAAGGTTAAATCAAATTAATTCTTTACACACATATCTGGTGAAATTGCTTCAAATTTGAGTAGTAGGAAGATTGTGAATCAAGAAAGTTGGAGATTTTGAAATTAATAGTGGTCATTTCAAATATAAAAAAAATCGTATTAATTATCGAGGTGTTGTGTGTGCGAACTATATAGGAGAATGAAGCCAACAAGGTAATACACATCATCACCTGCATGAGTTGGAAGGATAATACGTGCTGAGCAAGGTGTGCGAATTTAATGCAAAAAGAATGTGATCGTGTTTCAAGGTAATCATGATATTTTGATCCTTTAATGAAGTGCAGTGTCGTCAAGTCAAGATAGTTAGTAGAAGTTTTAGAAGTTTCCATAAAATTTAATCAGAAGGGTGGTAACTAATGTTTCTAAATTTAGATTTAAATTTGGTGATTAAGTTGTCTATTGCTAAATTTTAATTTATGCATATTTTCTAACATATAGCGAGCTATAGTTAGCTAGGATTTGACATAATTAGTGAAATTTAGCTTTCAAAACACACTCTTACAAGGAATCATTAAATAAGTTTTTGGGAAGTAGTAAATTGATGAAGGGAATTCCATTGAATGAAAAATCAAAAAGTAACCTTCACTACCACTATAATTCCCAACCTAATAGCAGTGCTTCAATGCTTGCAAATTGATAAAAGAGCTATTATTGCAATATCAAAAGTGAAAATGAGCTATCATTTCTATATCAAAAAAAAAAGATATCAACTCTTTAGGCTATCCAAATAACTCCACCAGGGCTATGGACGCTTGACTAGCAGCAAGGCTCTATCCCTAGTTGGCTTTGGAGGATTACTATATTATGTAGTTCAATGTTAATGAATTTATTTTTTTACTAAGTTTTGAAAACTGGAATTAATCAGAGCACACATGGATGTTTCTGGTGGAGTTTTACTTTTTATGCTAGAATCTAGGTAAAGGTAGAAAGTTATTGTTTTAAAATATGTATGTTTTAATTTACAATTGGTGATTTAATTTCAAGTTTGATTTAAATTTGATTTTATTTGTTGCAAGTTGTGTGGTCTCACAACATGCCCCAAGACTAAAAAGACTTGGGGAACCAAGTAAAAAAATGTAAGTCTTATGGCAAGAGCTAACCAATTGGAAGATCACTGGAAGTAAAGAAAGGAAGAGAAATATATGATAAAAGAGTACTTTGTATTGTAAGTGTTTCGTATACTGGGTATCGGGTGCCGGAAACACAGAAAAAGGTGAAAGGTAATGTGAAGTTTAAAGTGAAAGGCTCTGGTTTGGTAAGCGTAAGTTCGATAAGAAGGAGTTCTGGTATAACCGAGGTCTGGGAAAGTAAGTGGGTAAAGCTGAATACCGGGTACCGGGTTGCAATGTGAAATAAAATGTTAAAATTTTAGATTTGTCTAATGATCCCAATGATCTGGTATATGTACAAGGATTCATGATATGATTTTTGAAAGACATGTTAATTATGGATTTTTTGTAATAACATTTGAATAATGGTTTTATTTACATGAGATGTTATAATATGTTTTTTTTTTTTAAAGGGATTTAATATGTGGAATTTTTGATTGCAGGAGATATCGATTGTGATGCAAATCTCAGGTATGGACAATCAAACAAACTTGAATCATGGATGGAATAATTCTTAATCTAGTTCAATCACTATGGGAGACGATAATGCAAATGACTTTGAGTCCACCGAAATGTTGGGGATCTCAGTATTTCACATATGGTGGGAACAAATGCTAATCTTTGGGAGAGCCCATTCTCGAGAGTGACAAAACCAGAGCCAAGCGAAGTGTAGGGGGAAAAAATTCCACCTTATCATTATGAATATATGGGAAGCCCCTACATATTATCATGATTCGAAGTATCATCCTGGAAAAGATTCCAGATGAAAAAGTAGAACCTGAAGAGCTTCAATGAGTAATTGGAGTTGACTTCCATTGACTTCAATTGCAATTCTCCTATTGGTCACAATATTCCATGTGCCTTGATAAGATCGGTCCCTTAGATTTCCTCTCATGTAGTTGTCTTATCCTATCTGAGCCTTGTGTTCTATAAAAGGCCAGAGGATGCTTCATTTTTATTTTAAGTTCAGAATTTATGGATGTTAGAGGAGCATAAACTTTTTTAAGTTTTGTTCTTTTTTCCAATTTTCTGAACCATTTCAGCGTAAAACTTTGTATGCATGTAGACATTAATTGATATCAGAGATTTATGGATAGCTACCTATCTCACTATCTTTTGTAGTTGGTTTTGTAAGTTCGGCCAAACAAGATTTTATGTTGCGTCGTTTAAGGGTGCATACAGAACCTACTCGGTGTCCATAATCAAAACCCTCTCTTTAAAAGCTTGCACCATTTTATATGTAGTTGTGAAGCAATCTGGTGAAATATAAAGCGGTTTGCTCTATTTTGATTAATTTTTTAGGGCATCCATGGAGAATAACTAGGAGAAACTTTTATTTTTCAGTATTTTTTATACTTTGTTTTAGAATAGATGTTTAATATTTTTGAAAATGTTCTAAAAAATATAAATGAATGGAAATAATTTTGTTGAAAATCATTTATTTTCCATGAAGTTGCTAAATGCTTAATGCTAAATCTACTTAAGTGATAGCAAGAATTCTTGATGTTCATGAAATATTATGTCAAATCTTTTGGTTTCATGGTATTCAAATTTATCAATTCAATTTGAAATGTTATCGAAAATGTTCAAAGAATAGCCATGGTCCCCCTTGAGATTAACAACAAATGTCACATCATTACCTAAGAGCGACCCTAGTGCAACCATGACCTAGTTATCAGAGACTTGGGATTGAACGAAAGCCAATCTTTATCCTGTGAATGTAGAATTTACCTTTAGGTTGTCTTTGTTCCATATCTTTCAAGAAGGATAGGCTCTTCATGGTCTTGTCTGTGGATATTTTATTCGACCTATTTACTGTGAGTAAAACCATCATCAACAATGACCTTTGGATCCACTTCCAGTTCATTGTGATCCAATATTACATGCTAGACAGAGATTTTGGGATTACAAGTTCTAGTTATGTAGCACACAACACTACGCTCAGTTGGTTGTCGTTATCAGTTACTTTACCAATCTTTGCATCGAAGGGAAGGGCCATCTATCGAATGATAGATGTTTGGGGGACTGTATTATGAGTTTGTGGTTGGTGGAAAAGTGTCTGAGTGATGCTTCTCCTCCACAACAAGTGACAAAAGAATCAAGATTTGAAAGGAAGGATCCTAGACTGTCTTACAACTATTTGTTATAAAGCTCATTGGAACTATGTATGTAAATGTATGTATTCTTGTTTTGTTGTAACTTGTGAAGTTATTGTAATGAAATGGAATCTTTATTTTAATGTGATATGGCATCTTGATCATATATTATCAATAAAAGAAAGAAATTTTTTATTGTAATGACTTGTTACCTAATTTACTTACTCATATGGTGTAAAATTAGAAATTTTTATTGCATTGAAGGGTTGGAATGTTACAATCATGGGATTTCTTGTTGGGAGGTTATGTAGTAATCATCTCAATATTGATATTGTTAGAATATAAGACCCTTGGATTTGGAAGCTTTGTGGCAAGGTTGAGGTATCTGCAATGTTAAATGTTTTTTTTTTTCCTTTTCTTGTTAGGAGGATCTAGATCTAGGGTCAAGTTCTTGATGGACTTTGGTTTTGGGATTTTAAAGGTCCAAGCCTTCAAAATTGGTCACCTAGTTTCAATCCTATTTTAGAAACATTCAAGTTTAATATTTGGGTCTATTTGCATGGGCTCCCCTTGGAATTATGGAATGCAAAGATTTTCATTTCTATTGCCAATTATTTTGGACAATATTGTGCTACAAATAAGATCACTCTATTTATGAAGAGATTGTTATTCATGAGATATTGTGTGCTTGTGGAGAGAAATCAAAAGCTTCCCACTCAGATTACCCTGTCTTCAAAATCTAGATCTTGGGTGCAGCAGATTGACTATAAAGACTCTCTAGTTATCTGCCATTCTAGTGGTGTAGTGGGTCATACCTTCACTACCTTTTTAAAGAACAAGAAACATCACTTTGTTTGGAAGAAGGATCATATGTCAACTTCTAAGGAGGATTCCATTACTCCTTCCTTTCAGAAAGTTTAGAAAGTGAATCTTAAAGGGTATTACTTGTATCATGGATTTTAATGCCTTGGGAATGGGTGAAGGTTCTCCCAGTGATTGTATGACTCCTCTCTATCCCAAAAAATCTAGTTTTGGGGAGAAGGATCATCATTTTGAAATCAAGCAATGATCATTAAAATAATTTTTTAAACCACCCTGACTTTGGGTGGCTAGACAATCTTTTAATCTTGTTGTTCCTTTTGTTGTCTTTTATTGTCCTCTTTAGGTGTTAGTTGCTACTGGTTGTGCTCCAAGCTCTATATTTTTCTTGTACAAGGGTCATGAACCTTTCAAAACCCTGCTTACCTAATCAAAAATATTTATTCCTATGACTTCTTCATATAGATTGGCTATTTTATGATATGAATTCTTACCATACCCTGTATATTCATAAAATTTGTTCAACATTCAATCATACAAATAACTTTAATACTAGTCAAACAATTTAGAAATAAAATCAGGACAGCCATAAAAGCTTGCTTAAGCCAAATTCATAAAACATGTCATATGGAAAAACAATTTTGTGAGGATCTCAAATGAGAAAACAAACAACCCAAACACACTTTGTCTAGTATCAAAATCTAATGAAAGCTACTGATTAGTACCTCCTTGTGTGAATTTTGTTAATTTAAATTTAGATACCATATCCTATAACTATATTTTATTAGGTTAAGTTAATGCCACAGGCCACAACTACTAGAGGCCCTCTCACAGTACATACATAATCACTTAAATCTAGTGGGAAGGGCACTAGGATGGTATTAATTTATGGTTTGCAAGCTATATAAGGGAGGCAAGTGGGATTTCTCATTTCAATGGACATGGGGAGATTACCACAAAATTTCATAATTCAATTTTCATTATATTGTGTATGTTGAAAATCTGTGGAATAGTTTGAAGAAAACTCCTAATTTAGCACCTATAGAGTTTAGATTTGCGAGACATTTAATTTGTGAAATGTGCAAAAAAAATTGAGATGTTAAAGTATGATTAAAAAGAAATATGGTAGGATAAAAAAGAGCCTTAGCTACAAATGGTAGATATAATAAAGAAGTTTACTCACCAAATAACATTTAGGGTCCTATTAGGATTGCATACATAAGCTAAACTTACCACTCTCATTTTTGGCAATTAAAACTTGAGAAATTAGATTTGGAATCAGAGTATAAATTTGGGTCTTAGAGCGGAATTAGAAAATTTACACTAGAATTATCTTTCAATAAGTATCCCAAAAGTTTGTGTTTTCAATTTGAAAAAGTTGCACTTCATTTCCTTGCTGAGATTTGATTTGATGCTAGTTATGAAAAGTTGAATTGTAATTATTGATTGATATTCGATTTAGGTTCCATAAAATCGGTAATGGATGCCACACTTATTTTGAGGGATCTCCAAAGTTTTTCAAAGGAATGCTGGCCTATTTCCTTTTATTCAAAATATTAGCCTACATGTGCATAGGAAACATGTGATAGAAAAAATCCAGGCAAAGAAAACAAATATAGATGAAGCTCTAATTTTATTAAAATGACTTGCATGCCTTTTATACAATAGAGGTCTGAATCCTCTATTCGAAAATAGACTAGACTCTAATCAGGCCACAAATTAGGGGGTTTATTGAGAAAACGAGATTGGACTATTTTCCACTAGTTTAGTAGGTATTAATTGAATCTACATAATCTAGAGTATCAGTGATGGTAACAATTTTTTCTGAACACTCCCATTTTAGCCAACATCTATCATTATTAATTTTTTACAATTTTAGTCTTCTCAATCTACAATTTATGTTTGAGATTGGGAGACATTTGGCTGGAAATGTCAACAAATATGCTTTCAGTGCCACAAAACTTCAGCTCCACTTCACCATCTTCACTTTTCTTGCAAATAAAGTGGTGTTAGATTTCTATTTGTTTCATTCTCACATGGAACTTAAATTATTATCATAATTCATGATAGTAGGCAAAAGTGGTTCATATCCTAAATCTTTAAGGAACTTCTTAAGCCAAACCGCTTCCTTTATTGCTTGTGTTGGTACTTATATTCAATCTTTGTGAACACAAAGTAACTGTCAGTTACCTCTTGCTTCCCAGCTAACTCATCCATTTCCAATCTCAAATCTCTTCTCCTATCAACATCACCCACCCAATCAACATTACAGTACCCAAGATTGTAATGGAACACTTTCCCTATCATAAATTTCTAGACAACCATAATCAGTTTTTGAATTCACCATGTGCACATGGCATACATCCTACTTAAGAGAGAGCAGCTTTGTAGGGGAGGAATGGTGATGAAGAGAGCTGATTATTTAAAGTCGTCTATTTTTATAATTAATATATTATAAAGGATGATAATCTTTTCCTAATGTTAGTCTAAATTAACTAAATAAATTCATATAATTAGAAAGGAATTAACTTAGACTAAATTAAAAATACAGGAATTGATAATTGAATAATAAATATTATATTAACATATTAATAATAAAAGTAGAGTAACCCTCCAACAATATAAAAACTAGATTGATTCTCTCTAGGAAAAAGTCAACAGATTAGATAGTGCCTTCAATAGCATGAGTTCCATCACTTATGGAATCATGAATAGAGAAATTTTCAGTACAGTGTCTGGAATGTCAAAGGTAAGAAAAATGAAACGTAGAATGAATGCAAACCAAGATGCTGAAATGTTGGATGAAGACAATGTTGGTGATGAGGTGGACCCCTAGAGAAATGATCTAGAACCATTAAAAAAGGAATAAGACCTAATTAACTATCAAAAAGAATAGTTTGGTTGTTTGTTACATTTCTTTGTTTTGGGGGCATGCGTGCCTTTCTCTCGTTGGCCTGTGTGCCCTGTTGTTTCATGTTTTAGATTGTTTCTTATTTTTTGTTGTTTTTTTGGTTGGCCTGTAGGTCTAATTATGGTTTGAACTAGTGGCCAGGTGGCCTACTTTATTGTTGTTGTTTTGTTTTGTTCGGGATTAGAGCCATTTCCTTTACTTTTAATCAAAAAAAGAAGAAGAGTGACCTTCATTCAAGGAATAATTGTGAAGAATAGATTTGATGTAGCTTACTAAATTTCACTCACCTGTCTAGAAAATGCTTTGGAACTGTCATAGTCTCTGACTTTTGTATAGTTTGATTCTCTAGTTTTGGGTTTCACACAATGTAGATTCATCATATAATACATGGATCTAATCCACTAAAAAGCACATTTATGCTCTTCAATTAATTGGACTCTAATCTCTACTAGCTGCTAAAGGTTGGCAGTATTGAAAATACAATGGGCAAGTTGTTGGACCACAAGGTTCAATTTCTCTTAGGTTCAAAGGGGACATGGAGGGACCATCACTCTTTTTAAAAAATTAGACAACCTACTCCATTTGGTGCATAAAAATAAAAAAGGTGTCATTTTTTAAGGAAAAAGTGTTAAAAGCTCCTAAATAGCTAAAGGGGAGACGATTTCCATTGCAAATTCAACATATTGCAATGAATTTGTAAATTTTTCTTTGTTTTAGATTGCTTAAGTTATTTAAATAGCCACCCCTAGCTCCCCACAAATCATCTTGTTTTCATTCCTGAAATTCAATATATTTTTTTGTTGTTCATCAAACTACTTACCTACATCATTATGTCCCCCAATCCCATATGTGGGTGGTTGTGGGTTGTATTGTCCATGAATTGTTAACAAAGTCAACCTAAATAGTAAGAGTGCGTGATTTTCCAAACAATTTCTATAGTTGAATTAAATTTTATACATATTAAATTGTATGGTTGTATGGTTGTATTTAAGCATTTTCCCCTAAAATACAATAAAAAGATTACTACAAATATATCCCATGAAAGGGAAATTTTGGGAAAACCTTCAATATTCTAAAGGATTATAGTTGTACATGTTTCTAGTCAATGATGTTTCCTTCTTTAAACATGATATGCCTTAACATTTGAAGAAAAAAATTGAATCAATCAAATTCCCCTTATCAAATTCCTTTTATATAGCTAGAGTGGATTCTCGTGAATTCATATTTTCATCAACAAACTTCTCCATTACATTCATTGCACATTCACGAGAATCCACTCTAGCTATACATATAAAAGGAATTCGAAAAAGGGAATATGTTTCATCTGAATCTTCTCATTTTTCACATACAAGAGACTTCACAAATTGTGTTGTGCTTCCAGGGATGGTTATATTTCGATCAATTATTGTCATAGATTTTTTATATGATTTTAGGTGTAGATCAAATTCAACATGACTTCGACAACAAGTTTCACGTACTTTACTTATATGTACAAATGATGGTCGTAGTGTCTCAAAAATCCTTTGACAAATCTTCACATTTGAAAATTCTTGCTTGAATGCTTCAAAAAGTTCACTTTGTGTTGTATCTATAAAATGTTTTGGATGATAAATTTTTTGTACCATATTCACCTATCACTTGTATAGTATCCCTTCTATTGGAAGAAACACGAGAGTGGTTGGTCCAATATTCAACCACCTATTTCTTTACATCTTCTGAAATTCTATCTTTTTAGGGAACCCTACAAATATTTATCCAATTTTTCTCATTTTTTTCATCTATTTCATTTCTCTTTTCAATATACCTTTGAAAAGTTCTCCTAGAAACATTTAGTAATTCAGAAATTGCTTGAACTTGTCTTCTATGTGATAATTTCTTACTAGAAATTACAGTCATCCATGCTCTACGTGCAACACTGGGATCACTAGATCGAGTCTTGTTTTCAATACAATTCAATGCTTCTTGCAAGTTTTCAACAATTGTTTGTTTTAATGAACCTAATGAACTTTTCCCATTATCAACCCCCAACAACTCCAAAATAGGGGTCATTTCTTTCCATCTAAATAACTTTGCAACTAACTATGCTCTTCCAATTAGAGATTTTTCTTCAAAAAATTCATCCCATATTCTTTTAATGTGTAGTTTTACTATGCTTTCAGATAATAAATCTTTAGATGAAATATTATTGAAAAGAGAATCCTCATCCATCTGCATCATATTTTCCATACTGGTCATAGAAAAAAAATTCTATTACTAGGTTTATTTTTTTCTTGTACCTGTACGTCACCTTGGTCATCAATATTTTCCGTGGGTTGTTCTTCAGTAGATGTTCCTGCACCCACTTTTCTCTAGGATCTCTCTTGTTCGATCATACTTCTCGATCTATTTCTTGGATTTTCCATCACAAATTGCACTCAGAATTCACTTGCATACAAATGTACACACGTGCTTTCAATGTTATGTAGTTAATATTGTATAAATAGAACACTAAATATTGTTCATTTTTTTTAAAGCCAATGATGGTTTATGATGTGGATGGAAGGAATGTTGGCAACAACCTTATGACAAAGAGTGGTCATTGTGGAAACTATCATTTTGGAAGCAAGATGCAAACCCATCATTGTGGAAACTGTTGCTCGACATATTCTCCTTTGTGAGAAAGCCTGATTTGATAAAAGTGGATGATCCTAGTTGATAGGATATTTTGGCTCCATTGATATGTGGGATAGCTTTCTAATTGATATCTTTGGTATGATTTTGTGAAATATTGGATTTTGATGGTTCTTCAAAAGATATTAATGCTTCCAAGTCGATGTAGAAATCTTCCTTATGGTCATGGACATAGAGTCCTGTGAATTCGGCTATAGCTTGATCATTTGCAAATATAGTCTAGAGTAGACTTGAATCTTGTTCTAGAGGAAGATCATCTATGTGTCCAAAGGTTCGGCAAGTGTCTCATTTTGGGAAATGGCAGTGTTTGGAGTTTGGATAGGATCAACTTCAAATGTTTGATCATGGATGGTATATTTAGGTTGATGAGAGGATCATTGTGGACTTCATGTTCAAGGGTATGATCTTGGTCAGAAATAGGTGTGATTTGGATGACATGATTATCTAGAAGGAATTCTTCAATGGACTTAAGGATGGGGTCATGGGATAGAATACTTCAATCTTGACATGAAGGTGATGATAGGATGTCATGCTTTGGACTTTATTTTTGACATGTATCCCAAGGTGTAGGCAATGTGATGTGATTTTGGAGACCATGACCAAATGTATTTTCATAACTAAATGTAGCTTGGGATGGAGTGAATAGGAATGAATTAGTGGATGATGGACTAGGATAGGATGTGGAGGCTTGGAAGGAACAAGTGGAAGGTTGGTTTCCCTTGTCAAGGTTAGGATAGGGATGACTAATAGATGTTTGTTGTGGATAAATGGAAAGTGACTCTTGATATTGAGGGTAGGTGGATGAAAGACTAGAGCTTATGGATTTTTGGTAAGATGGGTAGATGGATGGTTGAGTCGAGACTGTGGGTGATTGGGATGGAGAATTGATCCATTGTCTCTTGAATTCTATGGCTTGTTGGTATTGACCATTGCAGAGTAACTGGTATTCAATTTGACTATGGAGAATATGAAGGTGAATTGAAGGTGAGGTGAACTCTAGAAAATGAAAATGAAAAGGTACATGACTTAATCCTAAGGTATGCAACCTAAGCTATGTTTTTTGTATTTTTGAAGATATAGGGATTCCTAATAAAGATACCATGATTAAGAGTCAAGGTGACAATAGTCAAGGTGTGAATAAGGTAATGTCACAATGATTGAAATCAGAAGTATGTATATGACTCTAGGGTATGTAAGATGTGAGATGAAGGGATGGAATACTATGACCTAGGATGAAGACTAAAACCCCTGGTGAACTAAAGATACAGTTGCTAATCAAACTAAGATAGGTATAACAACTAATATGATTATCAATGACTTTGGGTACATAGTACTTATATGATATGTTGACAAGGTGGTCTCAAACTAGACTGATGAGTTGAGGAACCAACCTAAATAACAAAGGACTAGTCTGATTATTTTCTGAAAGATAAGATCAAGAGAATACATATTTGAAACTATGGTCTAGTCTAAGTTTGATGAGCTTCCTAATCAAGAGGTTTATGCAAGCTAAAAAGATTACCTGAAAATTTGACCTATGGGGAATGTCTAATGCAAAAAGATGAGGTGTTGGATGAATGGACAATGATAAAAATGAGGTGAGCAAGTCCTTGGTCTAAACATATTAAAGGTTAAGCCTATTTTGGATATGTAGGCCTAGTTCATTTCAAGATTAAAATGTTGTAAGTTTTGGGTGCGGTGTTTGATTTGTATTGGAAATGTTTGTTTGAACACACATGCAAAACACAATAGATAGAAATTTTTTGAGTGACTCTGATATAAAATTAAAGAATGTCTAAGTAGGGGCTTATGTTAGTCTCAAAATTGTTTCACTAGTATTAAAAAATTTTGAGAACACTTGTTACAAGCAAGCACAACCTAGGCTAGAAAGTGGATACTACCTACTGAGTCCCTACTTAGATTTCTCCAAACACTTAAACAAAGTATACAATGAGAGATCTTGGTGACACTGGCTCCCCCTTACACGACATAGGCATACCAAGTTCTCTTACCCCCTAAGATCTAAATACTTTGAGGAATTTTCTATCTTTACAATAAATAGTGGAACGTAGGGTGGGTTCAGAATGACCGTTTCTGTGCCAACAAGTAAAAAGGTTTTTGGGCCACTAAAAAAATTGGTTCTTAATTTGTGTTTCGGGGAAATACCGACCTGCCTATATGCAAGGAAATATTAGCTCAATTAAGAGGCCTCCCAGTCCCTTCCTAAGAAAATATTTTGACGCATCATACAGATACTAGGGGTGACACTTTCCTGCATAGGACATCCTCACCAGGTGATCAAAGACTTTCCCAACAATCACAACAATTTATATAGTGGACCGAAACAAAGTGTCATTTGGGTCATTCCCTCTCACAAGTTGAGAGATAATCCCTCTAAGGGATTAACACAACAAAAGTGATTGGTCTGGTCTCTGATCATCAAGTTTGCACCAGGTGGGAGAATACACCTACCATCTCAAGCACAAAAAACACTAGTTCATTAACCCCCATATGAAAGAAAAAATAAAGTGATGGGTCTGGCTTTTGATCACCGAGTTTGCACATGGTGAGAGAATACACCTACCACCTCATGAAAAATTAACCCCCCCTAATTATTCTAGATGTGAAATCAACACTTAAAAGAAAAGAAATTAAGGATCGAGCCCTGCAAAACCACTTATTAGTAATTTAAGCCTATAGTCTTCAACAAATGAAAGTTTAAGTTTTCATTTTAAGTCTTTGACATGCAAATCAACAAAAGCCAAGTCAACAAAGATTAGCCACAAAATCAATGTACCTTCAAAAATAGCTCTCCTATTGTCCAAATATGTTTTCTTTTGTCAAAATAAGTCTTCTAAATTATTGAAATAAACTTTTTTTTATCGAAATAAGTCTTCTAAATTATTGAAATAAACCTTTTTTTATTGAAATAAGCCTTGTTTTGTCAAAATAAGCCAAGTTCTTTTGTCAAAATATGCCTTCCTTTGTATTTCCAAATTTTCTTGAGTTGATTTTTTTTTTTAAAATTATTTATATGGGTAGTTTTCAGCTAACTACATGTTGGCCGGTTATGTTTCAGCCGAGCAGGTTTCGGTTGAGCAAGTTCCAGTCAAGAGGGTTTCAGTCGAAACCTACTCAATCGAAACTAGCTCGGCCGAACATAACTTGGCAGCCAACTCACATTTTTTCAAAGTTTTTTTAAACATTCAACTTTAACTGAGTATTTCTTCAATTAGAATGATTTTTCTAAAAAACGAAAAATACCCTTTTGTAGAGCTTGGAGTGGTGAATCCAAATATGTAATCTTTTTAATATTTTGATTAGTTTTAATATAGTTTATTTTATAAATAATGAAAGTAGGTTGTTAATGTTAAAAAAGAGGCTGATTAGAAATTAAAAAAATAGTAGAACATATTAAAAAATATATGGTGCAATAGAGAAGAGAGTCATCTTCAAAAGGGTATAATTTCTTTTCTGAAAATGATTAAAAAAATAGACAATAGTTGACGTCCCATTAAAACTATCAAATTCTGACAAGTTTGACTTTAAAGTGATATTATGAGAAAAATATACATCAAACTTTGATTTTTTTTCCATGCACTAGATATTGAAGTTACCTATTTGGAGAAAAAAACTTAAAGAAGAAATAAAGTATTTTTCAATTTGTTTCTTGACGTCTCATGAATGTCACTTTTTTATGAAGTTTTCAACATTTTAGAATTTGTTCTTAAATTGATAAAAAAATAATGAAAACATTTTTTTTTAAATCTAAAAAATTACAAGAATAAAATTCATTAAAAGTTCTACATTCCATTACTTTATATCATTTTGAAATTCAAAATATAAAGACCACTTTTATGTGGTTGATGTTGATAATTCTTTTTGCTATTGGTTGATTCCTTTATAAAGTGTGACACAGGTTTGTACTTTTACCCCTATTTATATTTATCTCACTATCTCTTTATGTGACTTTATCTCTATCTATATCTCTCCCCTTCTCTCTTGATCTTTATCTTGATCTATTTTTCTCTCTCCCTCACTATCTCTACCTCTTTCTTTATCCTTCTTTATTCCTCTATAACTCTACCTATCTCTCTATATATCTATCTTTCTATATCTCTTTGTCTCCCTCTTTATCTCTCTTTCTCTCTCTATCTCTATCTTTATCTTTGTTTCTCTTTTTTTCTCCCCACCCCTCTCTCTATCCTTTTATTTCAATCTTGGTTCCTCTCTCTTTATCTGTCTTTGTCTCTTTCTTCTCCTTTGTCTCATTTTTCTCCCTCTCTTGCTCTTTTTCTCATTTTTCTCTCTCCACTTATCTATATCTTATCTCTATCTCCCTCTCTGTTTTCTCTTCCATTCTCTTTCTCTCTTTCTCTCTCTCTATATGTTTGTCCCCTTTAGTGTGCAATGGGTATATTGAAGAGGTCTTAAAGGTGAATATCAAATCCTTAATAAAATGACATGCTACCTTGAGCATAACTCCCCAAGGACACATGCCATCCTTGGATTGTTGACATGAAACAACCAATCAAAAGTTAGTTTATCTTTTCTCTCTCTTTTCCTTTGTATCTCTTATATTTCTCACTCTTATGCTCTCTCTCTTTGTCTATTCTACTCTCGTTCAATCTCTCTCTCTCTCTCTCTCTCTCTAGATATCTATCTTTCTAAATTTCTCTTTTTCTCATGCTCTATCTTTCGAGTTTCTCTCTCTTTATTAGCCGATAGACTACATATAGTATGAGATTTGAGTTTGAAACAAGTCTCACGCTTGTAAACCACTATTGAGTCATTGGAAAACAAGTTTCAACTGTCATTTAATGGTAAAATCCTCTAAGATATTAGATAAAAGCCTCCAAAATCTCACTTATCACATAAAAGCCATCTATAAATATTGATTTGACAATTGGATGGGAACATTTTATTTCCATTTGTAGTATTTTTTGTCAATTTGATGGAAACTTCTTTTTTCATTTGCATTGCTTTATGGTTCAAATCTATATGCAAATATTTTGTAATAATTTAAACAAAAAATCTAGATTTTTCTAAATTTATTTCATTCCATTATTTAACACTTATTATTAATTTTTTAATCTAGCCACATGCAACTAGAATTTGTAGTGCATCCATGTGCAAACACATACTCTCTAACATATTAAGATACATATAGTTTTTTATGGGGGTAATCCTTGAACCTCCTTTACATGTAAGTGCTAGTATATATAACTCTCTATATAGAATTCCCTCCCCCTCTATCTCTGTTTCTTTTTCCTAATCTCTCCAAAAGTCAATTAAACTATTAGATTTTTTATATATTAATTTTATTTGTTCTATATAAAAAAATATATTAATTATTAACTATAATAATTTCATATTTATAATTAGTAATTTTTATTATTAAATATAATATAATAATATAATCTATATATATTATTATAGACATAACCTTACACATTTGGCAACACAGTGCTTATAGGAGTTCAACATAATCCACCACAAAAAAAACTCAAAAACATTTATAAACAAAACAAAAGTAAGAAAATATTTTAAAATAAACAAAAAAATCATTTAAAATTAGTACCTTTTTTTTAATTCATAAATATGATTTTATTGATTTCAAAAAGATAATACTCAAAAATCCCTAACCAGCCCCAGAAACATCCAATAGACTAACCCAACTGGACACACCAACTTTCAAATGGCTCTAGGAAAATTCACCACCAACAATTCACCAAGGGAAAATTAACCATCAACAATTCACTGTAGGAAAATTCACAGCCATGGAAAATTAACTGGCAAAAATTCATGCAATTAATTTTTTGCACGGTGAATTTTCCCATGGTGAATTGTTGGTGGTGAATTTTCCGTCGGTGAATTGTTGACGATGAATTTGTCGTATGCCCTTTCAAACACACCAAAAAACTAACTCACCATTCGCCAGACAACCCCAGACAAGATTTTGAATTCAAGTAGCCAGGGAGACATTTACAAACAACCCAAAAAATAAGCAACAAAACATATTGCTATACCCCTATAATACCAGTTAATCCTCCATTACCACGCCCTCTGCAAGCAAGAGATCCCTGAAGATTCGGCGTCAGTCCACCCCTCCAGATGGCTCTAGGAACAAGTGATGTTTTAGGAAGATCAACCCACATCGAACCTGGTCATGATGCCTCCTCAATGCCTTGCCTTTAATATCCAAGATGAAGGAATAACGCTTAATCTGCACGCTAGGAAGAAGATAAAATTAGTACCTTTTTAATAATATAATATAATATACTTAGCCAAAAACAAAAAAACAAACACATGTTACAAACAAAACAAAAAAATAATATAATAAGATATATATTGAAGTATTTATATAGATTATATTTATTAAGATATATATACTAGTAATAAATATAATTATATTATTTACAATATAAAATATACATTATATATTAATTATGTTAATATATATTTAACTACGTAGAGTAAAGGATGTCGTAGATCTTGGCCGTAATTTTCATTTTAATAAACATACTCTAAAACCCTCGTCGAAACCTTATTTTCAGCTGCAGCTTGCCAAATTGGAGAAGTGAAAAGTCAATACCAACAAGGAAGAGTTTGGAGGAGCAAAAACCAATAGTGGCAGGAAAGCAGAAGAAAACTAGTGAAAAACAACCAAAAAAATGGCAAAAAATGATGAACGACTGAAATTCGTTTAATCATCTTGCATTGATATGGACGAAAGATAGCCGTCGATACGTTTTTACAAGTCGCCTCGTTCATAAAGGGAATGCCTTCGGTGTAAAAAAATACATATATCTTTCTATTTTGTTACAATATTTAAAAGATAAGTACTATGCCTCTTTCTTGTGTATATTTTTTTTTATTTGATAAACCGCTGTTATGGGGCAGCACCCTACGCTTTTGGCTGGAGCAATGAACGAGTGAGGCCACATATGGGGGACCTCATCCTCGATATCTCCATAACCACCACCACCACTACCACCACTGCTGCCCTTACCATATCCACTGCCGCCGCCACGATATCCACCGTGGCTGCTGCCTTTGTTGATCCCACAACCGCGTTCCTCCGTGTGGCAATCCCACTATCGACCGTGGGATTCAAACCTTTGACAGCAGTTTTGCGGGTCAACCCCAGCCAGGCTTTCTCGTGTATTAGAACACCTAGAAGATGCAGCTTACCAAAACAATTTTGAACCACTGCTGCCGATGTTGACCGGACCCAATCATCTTCTCACGCACGCTAATAAACACGCTGCGGTGGACTCCAAAATTCTCGCTACCTATCAATATGTCTATAAAAGCCAAACAAAACCCCCAAAATTACATATCCTTATTTATAGATTTAGTTTTCCAAACGAAATTGGATTTGATGGGCAACGCAATTTTGTTCCGAGAACATCATGGGCGTGTTAAGATCATGAAATTAGACGGACAAGTGATGAAGGTGAAGCAGCCTGTGACGGTAGATGACATCCTCGCAGATTATCCAGGCTATGTCATTTTGCATTCGGAAGCAGTTCGTCATATGGGAGTGAGAGCGAAACCTCTGGATGGATCCGCCACTCTCAACGCTAAGCACCTCTATTTTCTTGTTCAATTGCCAAAGCTGGAGAACAACCAACGCGAGCCACGAAGGCTCCGTTCCGGGATACCCACGGACGCAGAGTCCAGGCATGAACGTATGCTCTTAGCGCGCAGGTCCATTTCTGATATTTCTCCCATGAATTGTGAGCCATCATCAGATTCCTCATCTTCTGAGACCAGTGGATATAATGGAGCTGTGAGGGTTAAAGTCCGGATGACAAAAGCTCGGCTTATTGAAATGATGGCAGAGAGACAAGAGAGTTCTGAGATATTGGAAAGAATCATGGAATCCTGCCTCGATCATGCGAAATCCCAGCAAATGGAGAGAGGAAATGTGAAGGAAGATCGGAAGGAAAAGGAAGGCAATTTGCAATGGAGCGTACCTGAAAGTTGCAGAAAAACCCAGGTGCTTATGGATTCCTCTGCTATTGTTTCTGGATTACATAGATGCTGTTTTGTTTCTGCGTTGTGATGGGTTGAGATAAACATTTGTTGATGAATTACAGGTAAAGCACGTGAGGTTTAGCCAGCGCACAATAGAAACGTCTTCTAATTACCTACAATGAGCTCAAGGGAAGAGATAATGTCTTAGTAAAGGAAATGACATGAAATTTGAGCAATCTGCCCCATTGGATATATAATAGAATAGAATAGAAGACTTTTAACGATCACGGGATCAAAAGAAGACTTATGGGACAGTGACCCCTGCTATTTTAGCACTGTGAAGTGTTGTTCTCCTCCTGTTTAGTTTGATAATGAGCTCTCCCATCCTACCCAACCATTCCATGCTGAATAAATCTTGAAAATTTGCAGCTGTCAACCCATTTATGTAGCTTCCTTTGATGTCACCTGTTAACCCACTTATGTAGCTTCCTTTGATGTCATTGTAAGCTTTACAATCTAGGATAAAATGCTTTTCAGTTTCCACCTGCCAGCTGCACAAAAGATGTAAACCCTCTCTTCCCAAACTTCTTTTGGCCTTCAAGTGTAGTTTTTTAAAGATCATACATATTGATGAGTAAGATATTCTTTATATAAATAATTGTACACAATTGTTTACATTAAAAATATTGTAAGAGATGGTGTATATAGACTTCAAAAGTCATGCAATGCAATTCAAGTTCATTGAAATAAACCTTGTAAGTTACATGTGTGGAAATTTTCATTAATTTAATAAATGAATTTTAAGGATCTCGAATAGAACAAAAAAGTTATACAATAAGATTTCAAAGTGATGTTTAAATATTAAAAAATATAGAATTACTATATTCAATGGTGGAATATGAATCAAATGACAAAATATTTGAAAATTTGAATTATGTTGTTGTCAGTATATTGGTCAATAGATAAATTATATTCAAGTGATATTTCATGATATTTAAGTTTGTAACCTTTTATTATTATGCAATATACACAATTGCTTACATTAAAAATATTTAAGAGATGGTGTATATAGACTTCAAAATTATGCAATGCAATTCAAGTTCATTGAAATAAATCTTGTAAGTTACATATGTGGAAATTTTCATTAATTTAATTAATGAATTTTAAGGATCTTCAATAGATCAAAAAAGTTATACAATAAGATTTCAAAGTGATGCATGTTTAAATATTAAGAAATATAAAATTACTAGCGGTATATGAATGAAATGATAAAATATTTGAAATTTTGAATTATGTTGTTGTCAGTATATTGGTAGATAGGAAAATTATATTCAACGGATATTTCATGATATGTAAGTTTGTAACTCTTTTTTATTATACAATATTTTGTAACCTAAAAAATCTTAAAAGAATAATTTTTTTATGGGATTTTATATTCTAATTTGACTATAATTGCATGAAACTCTAATTTTATTAAATATTAATATTTACATTCAAAAATATTTGTAAGCACACCTTAAGCATTTACCCAAAATAATAGATTTAGGTAGGAAAATAATGATAACATTACGAAAATATTGAAAATTATCTATTCATGTGGATTGGTTGAACTTCAAAAAACATGGAATTAAACATTAATTGTAAGTGTTTTGTTGGCATTGGGTAAGGAGGTTGCACAATAGGTGGTAAAGTCATGCTACCATTTTGTTAATTACCCTCTTAGAAGATTCAACAATCACTATCTCCCAAAATGCATTGATTGTGTTATTTAATATGTGATATTAGACTATTTGATATCCTTACTTTAAATTTAGGTTATGCAAATTCATAAGCTATTTTTTTAATTTTTGTCGTATTGTATTAATTAATTGATGTCAAGTTTGCAATAAGATGTCAAATTCTTTAGCCAATAGAAAAGTTAGTAATTGATTTTTTGAATTTTTTATTAAAAGGTTTGCATGTTTGTTTGGAAGAAAATAATAATTCACGGCTCAATAATTATAAGGACTAATAACAAGTTAATTATTTTTACAGGTATAAGTTGTAGGTCACAACTTTTCCCAAATCAACATAATACAAAAAATAAAATCAATTATTTCACCTAAAAAGTTACAATTTCACCATTTTTCATATAATGAACTATTGCCTCATACTTTTTCTTGAATTGATATTAATGTGTTAGAAATAAATTAAATTATTTTATTCTCTCATATTAATTTAGACTTAACAAAATAATATAAGATGATAAAAGTTATTTAGTAACTGTGTTGCAGTGAAGATCCTACCAAATGCTAGCAAGACTATTTTGATCTTATGAAAGCCAACCTACAATGACTAAAACATTTATTATGACTTCTATCCTTAGACCAAAACATCATGATTAAACATTGAGTTAAGAAGGCCTTTCGATTATTTACCATTGTCAACCCTGTCATGACCACAATGACCTTACATCTATCATGCATAATAGTGTATATATGATACCAAATAATTGTAGTCATATGTAGAAGAAACATAAAGACGTTCTTCCTAATCAAGCTCATCTAAATGATGCATCAATTTCCTCTAGAGTTAACCCTTTAGTTTTAGGGACAAAAAGCGCCACAAAGATTGAAGTGAATAAGCTAGATATGATGGCATAAAGTAAGAATATTCGTGTGGTATGATACAGATCCAATTAGCTATTGAAGGAAAGAGTGTAACCTAGCTTGGACATATAAATGACTGAAACCAAACTACCTGCAAGGCTTCAATGTAGAAGTCAATTTATAGTCATGGTCACTAGCCAAAAAGATTACTAGTATGCCAATGTTGCTACAAGTCTACTAGCCAATCCCTTAACATTAGTCAGAAGTATCTACATCAAGTGACAAAAAATTCAAATATCGACTACTTTTTCCTTAGAAGTATTCATATGTAAGTTCATTGAGGAGCATTAACTAATTCTATTACACAACCATCTGAGAAGATTTTTTTGCATGAATACTTTTCTAGATGTAAGAAAATAAAAAATTCTACAGCCGCAAAAGAAAGAATACCTTATAAGTAAAACTTGTTTTGGCTTCCATGCTAAAAAATATGTGGTGAAGTTACCTAAAATAGTATAATCCAAGGCATAGCCCTAATACCAAGAGAGAAGGAGATGTAGGCTTGTATATAGAAATTCAGTCAAAAAAACTATAAAAAGCAAATGTAAAGATATTAGTGTAATAGGTGCAAATGTAAGAAATCAACTAGTAGCTGAGCTATAAGCTTACCAACATGCTTGTGAAGGTCAAAATATTGATGAATGTTTCAAGATGCTAGTCTCATTACAAGTGGCTCTAAGAACTAAAATAATATTTTTAGTAATTCTAGCTTATTATTGTTGCTAGTTGTAATTGAATTTGGAGGAATATTGACATACATTTTCAACATATTAACAATCATATACTTTGATTTGCATATCCATTTCACGCAAACACGGTAGTAACACATATTTAAGTACTAAAAAAAATCTGAAAATTAATTGAATATTTTAGAAATTAGAATATTTATAGGAAGAATGGGTCATTTAGTTGCCATTAGGAGTAGATCTCTATCAGCTCTAGCAATCAACTTTGCACTAGGTGCAGTTGAATAAAAACCTATATGTTCCTGCAATAAGATACAAATATTCTCTCTCTTCACCAATGGTTTGACATATATGGAAATAAAGTGACAAGTATTATTAGTGTTGGGTGAGAATTTATAATTATAAATATTTTGTCTCTTCAACATTAAAGGGTTATTTTTTAAAGCTTATGTTTGGCTTCCTATGATATTAAAATTTAATTCATTTCTTCTAGAGCAACCTACTACCAAGCACAATGAACCATGGTGAGTAAATTGGGTGTGATACATCTCAATGAAAATTTGATATATACTATGGGAAAATAATTATGAACATAAAGTATTACACATTCAATATTCACCACTGCTCAATAAGTGAATGTAATTGATTTGATTTTATCATCTACAATACTCAATATTTACTCTACTAGTTAGTGGATTCCTCTGAAAGATAAATTTAATTTGTAGATTATAGGGAGCAAAAACCCTATTGTAACAAACTACCCTTCAATAGTGAATAAAAGAGCACATTTATAAATGATAATTCTCATCTAATGGCATTGGTGCTCATCAATTTAAATTAATTATTATTATGGAAAATTGCACATACAATACTCACCACTATTCATTCTACTAGGTAGTAGATTCCTCTAGAAGAAATGAATTGATTTTTTTTTATCATAAGGATCATAATCTAACTATAACCACCCTTAAATGTTGAAGGGAGAAAACATTTACAATTATACAAATTCTCAAATACTAATAACAAACCACCAAATTTTTGATCAATTAACTTCTAAGAACATTTGCATATCAAATCTTGGCAATATAAATTAGCAGTAATGAAAACCAATTTTTTATTCCAAGAGAAAAACTATGTTAATCACTAGTTAAAACATGCCCTCTCTATTATAGTTTCATGGTAGGAACTAATAGTACTTGTTAGTTTCCTTTCATATATGCCAAACCATTGGTGAAGAGAAATAAAATAGTTAAAATTGTATATTCTCACCCAACACCAATAATTCTTATCAATTTCATTCTCTATATTTCAAATCATTGTTGTTATTAGTGTCATCTCAAATGAACATTCATAGATTGGAAATATTTCAATTTAAGACATTTCATTGTATATTTCCTTTACAAGACCACTTGAGTATTTATTATTGGTATAAATAGGTGGTTTACCTATCTAGGTCCTATTTACATTGTTAAGTTTGGACACTTAGGCCTTAGGAAAAAATCTTTCTAGTTAGGTATTAGTTGTCACTTATCTTATCTATTTGGATTTTATTTAATGCTTGTGTCCTAGGTAGTTTTGAGTTAGTTGTCTCATGTGATAGGATTAAGACACTTGTCATGGTCTTGTCTAATCTTATCCCTCACCTTGTCTATATAAGCAAGGATTCATATGTACATTGCCATATTCATTTTGGCATTCTTGCATCCATAATCATAGCATGATATTGTTGGTATGTGGTGATTGATCATGCTATACTTTACACCCTAGAATGTATCCTTGTTAGGTTCCGAGGCCGGGCCAGGCTCCGTACGGGGGTTCAGGGGTGGTAGCCCCCGAAAAGTAGGGGTTCAAGGGCGACAACCCTTGAGAAAAAAATTCCTCCTACTTTTTTCGCGTCATCACCAAAAAAGGAAAAAATCAACAAAGAAAGAAAAATCCAACTTTGTAGAACCCAAATCTGGAAGCTTCTAAGCTTGTTAAAAAGGGGTTCGGATGGGGGTTACAGTATGATGAAAAACGTGATTATTCACAAGATTGTAATAGGTTTTTGCACTAGATAATAAAATCATTGGATGGCTGCGGTTTGGTGGATGTAGCCCGGATTGGGTGAACCATGTTAAATTCTTTGTGTTATAATTTATTCTGTGTGTTTTTAGTTTCTTTGTTTATTAATTAAATCTGCATTTAATTGTTAGATATCTGCCTTTCTAACCCTAACAAGTGGTATTAGAGCAGGTTGTGTTTTGATTATTATCTGTAGGAGGGTCTCACAGTTGAGTGGGAGTAATGGCAGACGAGGGTAAGATGGTTGAGAAGTTTAATGGGTAGAACTATCAGTTATGGAAGATACAGATGGAGGACTACCTCTATTAGAAGGATTTATGGCAGCCATTGGAATGGAAAACCAAGAAACCCCAAGCAATGTCTGATGAGGATTGCGAGATTTTGGATAGAAAGGCTCTTGGTAGTATTTGTTTATGCCTGGCACAATCGGCAGCGTTCAATATTACAAAAGCAAAGACAACTCAAGAGTTGATGGAAACCTTAGTGAAGTTATATGAAAAGCCTTCCGCTTCGAATAAGGTATTTTTTATGAAGCATTTATTTAATATGAAAATGGTAGAAGGTGGGTTAGCTACTGATCATTTAAATGAGTTTAATATGGTCACCAATCAATTAACTTCTATAAAAGTAAACTTTGATGAAGAAGTTAGGGCTCTTTTGATTATGTGTTATTTGCCTGAAAGCTGGAATAGCTTGGTAATGGCTGTTAGCAATTCTATTTTTGGTTCAAATACATTGAAATTTGATGATGTTGTTGGTGTTATTTTGAGCGAGGAAATTTGTAGGAAAAGCTCAGGTGGAACATCCACATCAGGCAGTGTTTTGAATGTAGAAAGTAGGTGCAAAACAAAGGAGAGAGGATTTTTTTTTGGAAATCATGGGAAGTCATGAGGAAAATCAAAGGACAAAAGGTCCCAATCTAGAGACAAGAGGGATTGTTGGTACTGTGGTAAGCCGGGTCATTTAAAGAAAGATTGTTAGTCTCGGAAAAATAAAGAAGGAAACAAAAAGGAAAGAAGTAAAGAGGCAAATGTGGTAAGTAATAAATCTGATGAGGATGCTTTAATTCTTTCCCTTGATAATGTTGATGATTCTTGAGTGTTAGATTTAGGGGCTTCATTTCATGCTACCCCCCATAGAAGTTATTTTCTTGATTATGTCCAAGGGGATTTTGGGCTGGTTTATTTAGGAGATAACGAACCCTGTTAGATTGTTGGAAAGGGAAGAATCAAGATCAAGTTGTAGAATGAGAATCATTGGCTACTACATGAGGTAAGGCATGTTCCAAAGTTAAGCAAAAATTTAATTTCAGCAGGGCATCTTCAGCAGGGCAACTAGATGATGAAGGTTGTGTTGTTACATTTAGTGATAAAATTGGAAGGTCACAAAGGGTGCCTTAGTGGTAGAAAAAGGTGTGAAAGTAGGCACCTTATATCTTTGTACAGGTTATACTATTCCTTCTACTTTAATTGTTATGAAAAAAGGTCAATGTTTAGGAACAGTTGCTGCAGTTCAGCAGGTAGAAGATCATATAGTTGCTATGGACTCTGAAGCAACACTGTGGCATAATAGACTTGGGCATATGAGTGAAAAAGGTATGAAAGTACTTCATTCAAATAATGTTTTACTAGGTCTAAAATGTGTTAATATGTATTTTTGTGAAAGTTGTGTGTATGAAAAACAAAAGAGAGTAAGTTTTCTCAAGGATGGGAAGCAAAAGAAAGATGAGAAATTGGAGCTTGTGCATACGGATGTATGGGGACCAACTCAGGTATCTTCTCTCCATGGAGCAGGTCTCAGTATTATGTTACATTCATTGATGATGCAACTAGGAAGGTATGGATTTATTTCCTTAGGCAGAAATCTGATGTATTTGAAACTTTTAAAAAATGGAGAAGCTTGGTTGAGAATGAGACGGGTAAAAAGCTAAAATATCTCAGATCTAATAATGGTGGTGAGTATTGCAGCAAAGAGTTTGAAGATTATTGTTCCTCTAATGGTATTTGTAGGCAAAAAATGGTTCCAAGGACTCCACAGGAAAATGGAGTGGCCAAGCGCATGAATAGAACAATAATGGAGCGTGCACGAACTATGAGATTGCATGTTGGGTTGCCTTTAAAAATGTGAGCAGAGACTGTAAACATTGTTGTTTATTTAATTAATAGAGGTCCCTCTAATCTTTTGGGTTGTGGTATTCGAGAGGAAGCATGGAAAGGTAAGAAGGTGAGTTATTCTTTTCTCAAAACCTTCGGTTGTGAAGCATTTGCACATGTAGATTCTGAAAATAGAACCAAGCTTGATGCAAAATCAAAGAAATATATATTTATTGGATATTGCATTGATGAATTTGGTTATAGGCTTTGGGATTTTGAAAATCAAAAAATTGTGAGAAGTAGGGATGTCATATTCAATGAGACAGTTTTGTACAAAGATCTGTTGCTGCATCATGAGAAGAAAGAAAATGATTATACAGTGTTGGATGATATTTCAAATAATGATGTTTCAGTGGTTCCTCATGCTGGGCAACAACAACAACAACAAATACCACAAACTCATGTTAGATGATCTTCAAGGATAATTAGACCTCCAAAAAGATTTTCTCCTTCTTTGTATACTATTTTGTTAATTGATGCTGGTGAACTAGAATATTATGATGAAGCTATGTAGGTGGATACCAAGGTTCAGTGGGAGCATGGAATGGAAGAAGAAATGGACTCTTTGTTGAAAAATTAGACTTGGGAATTATGCAAGTTGCTTGCAGGTAAAAAGGTTTTACCAAACAAATGGGTTTATAGGCTGAAAGAGGACGATGGAGGTAAGAAGAGATTTAAAGCCAAATTAGTTGTAAAGAGATTTGCACAGAAAAATGGTATTGATTTTGATGAAATTTTTTCTCTAGTTGTTAAAATGACTTCTATTCATATTGTTTTAAGTATTGTGGCTACTGAAAATTTGCATTTAGAACAACTTGATGATAAAACAACCTTTCTCCATGGTGATTTGGAAGAGGAAATATATATGGACCAGCCGCAAGGATTTGAGGTCAAAGGTAAGGAGAAACTAGTGTGTAGATTGAAGAAAAGTTTATATGGCTTGAAGCAAGCACCTTGGCAATGATACTTGAAATTTGATAGTTTTATGGCTGAGCAAGGCTACAACCGGTGTAATTCTAACTATTGTGTTTCTTTTAAGAGGTTGGATAATGACAACTACATTATTTTATATTTATATGTTGATGACATGCTTGTAGCAGGGTCTAACATGGATCACATAAGTGAGCTAAAACAACAGTTAGCAAAGTATTTTGCTATGAAGGATTTGGGGGCAGCAAAACAAATCCTTGGTATGAAAATTTGTAGAGATAGGAAAAACATAAAATTGTTTTTATCTTAGGCTAATTATGTTGAAAACGTGTTGTAGAGATTTCATATGGAGAATGCAAAAGCTGTCAGCACACTTTTACCTAGTCATATTAAATTGACTAAGGATATGTGTCCAAAGACCCAAGAGGAGGAAGAAAAAATGTCCAAGGTACCATATGCTTCAACTGTAGGAAGTTTAATGTACACCATGGTATGCACGAGACCAAATATTGCACATGTCATAGGAGTTGTTAGTAGGTATTTGAGTAATCCCAAAGTTGAGCATTAGAATGCGGTAAAATGGATTCTCAGGTACTTGAGAGGTACATCCAATAAATGTTTATGTTTTGGGGGCTCTAATACTGATTTAAAAGGCTATGTTGACTCAGATTTGGTAGGGGATATAGATACCAGGCGGAGTACCACAGGTTATGTATTTACAGTTGGTGGGACAATAGTGAGTTGGATTTCTCGATTGCAAAAGGTGGTTGCTTTATCCACCACAGAGGCAGAGTATGCTGCTACAACAGAGGCGGCAAAGGAGATGATATGGCTGAAAATTTTCATGGATGAGTTGGGAAAACAACAGACTGGAAATTACTTGTTTATAGACCTGGCCAGAGTGTTATACATCTTGCAAAATTTTTTTCCTTGAATTCTAAAACAAAACACATATAGTTGAGATATCATTTCATTCAGTCGGTGTTGGAGGATGGACAGGTCAAGCTGGACAAGATACATACAGATGTCAATTTAGCAGATATGTTTACGAAGGCAGTGACAAGGGAGAAGCTAAGCTCCTCTTCAACTTTAGTTGGCCTTCAAGATTGAATTCAAGTATAACAGAGCAACAGGGTCCAAGGTACTTATTTCTAGTGGGAGCTATAATTGGAGCAGTGTCGTCCAGGATCAGTCTCAAGTGGGAGATTGTTGGTATGTGGTGACTGATCATGCTATACTATATAGCCCATGGTATATTGTACACCCCGACATGTATCCTTGTTGGGGTCCGGGCCGGGCTGGGCTTCGGGCGGGGCTTAGGGGGCGACAGGCCCCGATAAAAAATTTCCTCTTACTTTTTTCGCGTCATCACCAAAAAAGGAAAAAATCAACGAAAAAAGAAAAATCCAACTTTGTAGAACCCAAATTTGGAAGCTTCTAAGCTTGTTAAAAAGGGGTTCGGATGGGGGTTACAGTATGATGAAAAGTGCGATTATTCACAAGATTGTAATAGGTTTTTGCACTAGATAATAAAATCATTGGATGGCTGCGGTTTGGTGGATGTAGCCTGGATTGGGTGAACCACATTAGATTATTTGTGTTATAATTTATTCTGTGTGTTTTTTAGTTTCTCTATTTATTAATTAAATTTGCATTTAATTTTTAGATATCTACCTTTCTAACCCTAACAAATATTTCTACCATTTTTCTCTTGTGGAAGTTATTTTGTCTTGTAGGTGATCAGAGGTGTTGAGGAGTTCACCATAAACTCTTACATGGTATTATAGCTTCAATGTTGCAAATTTCTTCTCGAATTTGGGGGACCAATCTTGGCATGAAATATTTGTTAGGTGTGAGTTTGGTTCTTGAGAACCTCTCCATTAAATCCAAGGTGTCAGAGAAAGTCAATTTTGGCTTTCATTTCATCAAGATCTAACATATTTTGTCAAATCTACAATGATTTGAAGAAGGGTTTCAATTGCTAGATTTAGGGGCTAGCTGAGTTTTTGGAGCTGTTTGGGTGAAAATTGACCTCGCCAATGTATCTAAAAGGCTTGAGAATGTAGGGATCAATTGTCAAATTGTCAAAATCTGACATTTTTTGTTAGGGCATTAGGAAATTTTTTTAGGTTGTATGATCATACAAATTCATACTTGGTCATACCGATTGTACAGTATGAATCATATAGTCTATAAATCGTTGCACTCATCAGTCAAAAACATATTCTTGTTAACATATTATTGGCATATTCCTTGTGTTTGTGTAACCCTCTATGTTAGTTTGTACCCTATGTCATCCCTATGTAGTCCTACAATCTCGATGGTACAAAACATTTAATATCAAGTATGGTCGTATATTTTATTTAACCCTAATTTTGTTTTTGGTGGCTTCACTAACATATATTTCTTATCATCATCATTGACCATGTCAGCCTTTATGGCACCATACAAACTTTTTATTATGACCCAACCACCTATTTATGGTAATAATTGCTACGATGTCGATATTAATTATACAATTGATGAATTTTCTATTGTGTTCAATCATGGGGTGCCAAAGCCCTTGGGGATGCCTTAGTGAGGGGCTAAGCCTTGAGTGACACATCCTTTGGCTTGTCGCCCTCCAACCACCCCACCCTAGTGGCATCGTTGTTAGATGGCGGTAGGTTTTTATAAACCCTATAGTCTACTTATGGTCAAATGGCGGATCACCTTCCAACCCCAAGGGGACTAATATTTTGCACCTATTTAGTGTGTACATTCCCTAGATATGGCCTTTTATTGTTTTCATAACTTGCAATCTAAGAAGAAGAAAAAATTCAAACAAGATATCATCGAAAAATTGGTTTCGTCAATTTTATAGTGGTGTAGGTTATTTTTAAAATTTTAGTTATTTTATAGCATTTGTTATTGTTTGAAGTTGGATCTTTCTTTTTGATTCCTGAGCTCATAAATGTTTTCCACAATATCTAATTTTCATGATTCTTGTGATGTTGGAAAGGTATTGATGAGCTCTATATTGCCATCTGTGCACTTTTTCTATTTCTATCCTAGGTTGATCATTATTTTAGTTTTTCCCCAATGGGTGTCCTAGAGATTACTTGGACATTTTGATACTTGGGAGGGTGTAATATTGATCTTTACACTTCATTTTTGTTCTAAATCATTTGTCAATTAACTATTGCTTAACAGATTCCAAGGTTGTGCCAGTTTGAGAGTTTTCTAGTGTTCCTTGACATTAGGGTTTGTTGTTGCTTTATCATGTCTTCCACGATTTCTTAGATGAGATTCCAAGATTTCTAGTATTAGCTTGTTATCTTTCCTTGCTTTTTGAATTAAGGATACCAAAGTTTAGTCCACGAGTGTGCTTCTAATGCTTCTTTGCAATAGGTTATCTCATTATGAGGGGGTTGCATGGTTTCTCTTGTCATCCTTTGCATGAAAATAGATTGATTGGATTTGTGATGGATATTACCACAATGGATGTAGTCCTTGGGATATCATTGAGTCCTCCATGCATCATCTTGATTTTATCTTTTCTCTCTCTTGGAGAGGAGTTTTGTCCCATTGGGTTTTCTCATTTTCTCCATTTGTGAGAGATTGCATTTGTATATGTACATGTGGGTATCTAACATGGCATCATAGTTGGGACCCATCTTTTTTTCATTTTCATAAGTACTCGGGTGATCCCACAATAGTGGTTTACAATTTTTGGCCAAATTGGACACTGAAATAATTTTTTTAACTAAATCTTCCCTTTCAGACACCTATAGCAGCTATACCGTGAGGAATTTGAAGATGATGTAAACTAAGTTTTGTGAAATTTTTTCTATAGATTCTAAATATAGTTTTTCCAAAAAAATTGGAATCATATTGCACTTATTTTTCCATCTCCCTCGAAAACTATTTTTTTCAAAAAACAACATTTTTAAAAAGTGATGCTCACCGTATAACGCATAACTTTTTTTCCATGAAGGATAAAATTATAATTCTTTCAAATTTAGATTTGTGACTTTGATAACTAGTGCTTCCACTTGGTTAGATAATCAAACCAATTACAATTCAAACATAGTGCAACCGTATAACACGTAACTTTTTTTGTATGTATAGAAATTCAATTTTTCTTTTTTTGTTGGATCAAGGACTTCAATATATGGTGCACTCATATTTTTATTTTTATTTTAAATAATATGCTATTTTTCCACATGTGCGGAACATAAAGCTTGATTTTCGGTGAAAAACCTACATTCACAAGAAATAAAAAATAAATATAATAATCAAATTAAATTTAATTAAAATTATACTTTTTTGGAAGCTTATAATAAGGAATACATACTTAAAAATAAATAAATTTTAAATGAATTCATTTTATCCCACAAAAGGTAAATCAAAAGTGGTTTTTTATCAGCATTTTGATAGGTGTAAAGGAGACTCCTTTATAGGTATGGTTTAAAACTAGTGGGGTTTTATCCAAGCCCTGGGGATTGGTATAAGGTGGTTTGATCAAACCCTCTTCAATTGGAATCCTTTAAATAGAAATTTTCAAGGCTTAAATCATTATATTTTTTAAAAATATGTGATTTTAGCAAAAATCATGATCTCCTAAAAAGTGTAAACCACTATTATGGCAACACCCACTCCCTAAGTTGTACTTAAGGGGGGTGTCTATGTAAATAGGTGTTTTACCTATCTAGGTCCTATTTGCATTGTTAAGTCCACTTAGGTCCTAAGAAGGAATCTTTCTAGTTAAGCATTAGTTGTCAGTTATCTTATCTAGTTGGATTTTATTTAATGCTTGTGTCCTAGGTAGTTATGAGTTAATTGTTTCATATGATAGGATTAAGACACTTGGCATGATCTTGTCTAATTATATCCCTCACCTTGTCTATATAAGAAAGGCTTCATATGTGCAATACCATATTCATTTTGGCATTCTTCCATCCATAATATTTCTACCATTTTTCTCTTGTAGAAGTTATTTTGTCTTGCAAGTGATCTAAGGTGTTGAGGAGTTCACCATAAGCTTCTACATATATATAATGTAACTATTCTTTCTCATGACAAGTAGCTTGTCTCTAATTTGTAGTTGTATGGAGTAGATAGGCCATGTAGATATGCATCAAGAAAATATACAAAATTGAAGAGTGGACTAGAGTTTTATGGAAACCATTAGGATATATATGTCCTATTCCTTGATATAATGGAGAAACAGTAGTAGCCATGATTGAATTATTCACCTATCTCCCAAGGAAAGGGGCCTCCTGCATGTGCCTACAATAATAGAAAATTAAATTAACAAATTGGATATTTATAACTTCATGGTATTGGAACTATAAATAAGGTTGTGTGTGCCAACATTAATGAAGAAAAACTATCAAACATCAAATGTGGTTTTGTAAGCTTAAGAGATGTATAGTCTAAATTGGTTGTAGGTTTTGATTCCATCATAAAAGAACATGAAGAATAAAGTCAACAAAAAATCATTTCTTATCATGCAGAGAATATGCAACATAGAAAACATAAGGAAATAGACCATGTAGAGATGGAAAACCTATAATGGAACTATAGGAATGTCATGGATAATTGGAAAATGGTGAGAGAGACAATAAATTGGTGGTCTAATTTTTCCTATATTTAAAACCAAGCCTATAGCTGACTCTAGAAAAGAAGTAGGTCTTTGAACTAGTGTTTTTCAAAGAGCACCTTAGATTTGAGCATGTTATAAAAAAAAACCACTTTTGGAAAGTCAAAACCCAAAAGAGACTTTATAACAACACACACAATAGGTTTTTAGACCTATTGGACATGAAGCAATATATTAAACATATATAAATTGGAAAACATATTTTCTCATAAGTGGTAGCTTGTCCCTAATATATGGTTGTATGAAGTAGTCAGGCTATATAAGAGATGCATAAACTAACTATATAAACTCTATCATTTTAGAAATTGTTAATAGAATGATTTAATTCAAAGAAGAAAAAATTAATTAAAAAATTTATGCTAAGTTTCATATTAGCTTTTGGTTCCATGCTTTGGGTTTTTTAAAGACAAGGTGTTTGTTTCAATTACTCACCATCTCCTAAAAAAAGAGGCCTTAGGCTTGTGCTTGGAAAAAAGTGTAGACATACATAAAAACATTGCCAAAATTACAAAACACTCATAATAATAATTACATAGATTTAGGTGATTTTTATAATACCCATTTTAGGATTTTGTTAAGGTGCAACATTGTGGGTATAGATTTGTCATGTCACTTTCATTGATTTCTTTGAATTTTAATTTATGGGTGTGTAGGTTATGGTGATTTTCACAAGAATTATAAGCCTAGGTAAATATGCCATATCTTAGGAGGGTCAAGCAATAGGAATCATTTTTATTCTACTAAATTGTAATCCACTAGGTCAAACTTTCATTCCCATAGAATGCTTGGTGTAAATGTATGTATTCATCTATATGTTCTTCACTTTATTGATATATTTGGGAATTACAATGTAGGTGTGAATCTTGAATATTTTTACAACATCTAGAAATTGAATTTCAAGGATACATGAACAAATAGACATTCTTCTACATTTTAATTAGGCTCTTGGAAAGGGAAAATGTTGTATACTTTGAAGGTTGTGAAGCATGCAAGTCAAGTCTTCAAATGCAACACTATTACCCATATGATAATACCGAATCAATAATAGGATGTCTTAGCTTTGATTGTCACGACATCTAATGCCTTTTTTATGTTTTTCCTATATTAAGATAGATATAACAAAGTTTTCCCCTTTTTCCTTGTACACTATTTTTACCATGTTTTGTTTCTCTATAGCAGGTAGTTTCAAGAGGTTATAGAAATAGGGAGGTTTTTTAAACATAAATAAATGTATCAATAGGAATGATACCAAAATCCACGCTCCTCTACACTTAAGACTTTGTTAGCTTAATATTACTTAAAAAATACTTGTCTAGTATATTTTATACAACTATAAAACACACTAAAATAGGACAAGTTGTTTAAGATTTTACCTCTACAACCCATATATTCAACTTCATCAATGTAATAAAAAAATAACAAGAATTTCTAAACCACTAACAATATTCCCCATTAAAATTAGATAAAAATAAATGCAATAAAATGAACCCCAAAAAGTATAGAAATAATTTGAGAAAATTTATGACAGTAAAGATTCAAAATTCCTACTCAATAACATAATTATAACTAGCATATTTACACATGTCAGGTTTATCATAAATATCATCCAAAATAGTAAAACATGTGCCTTTGAGGATATTTAACTCTACATCAATGAGAATAATAGTTATATTGTTCAAACAATGATCAAAATTAGTAAAAAATGGTCATAAAATCCTGTTATAACATCATTGTACCAATCATTGATGAAAGAAACAAAAATCAATTGGCATTCTCTCCTCATCAATTCCTAGTATTTATATCACAAGTGCATGTAATTCTTCAAATAAATGCCATTAATGTCAAAGATAAATGTGGAAATTTAAAATATCATTAATGATGATATGATGACAACTACTTGGCCTTTTCAACAAATTATGATTACTAATTGCAATAGGTTCTAGGTTTTCCTAGAGAGTAAAACTTACACATTTATATTTAAAGATCAGTTTTTTATTTGTAAAATATTAAATTATGATGTAATAAATGCATCTGATGATAGTCATATATGTGTTGTAGTGATATCATAAATCATGTCATTGTTTCTTCCTTTCCCAAATATGAAGAAATTGTCTTGTCTCTATTTGGAAGCTATCCCTATTAGTTTAAACATGTGATTGATGCTATATTAGGCCACAAAAATTCTTTCAGGTTAGATGGCATTTACCTTGAAAACCTATGTCATTTTTATGTCTCTATGTTTCTTGGAAAGTGTCCTAGGGGACATGAGAGAAATTTGTATTTAATATTAGCATATATTGCAATTATTTTTTGAGAGGAAATTTAATGTTGGTAAAGGATACATGTCACTCGAGGATAAAATTATCCCTCCTAGTTTTTCACATTGGGAATGTGAAGGATCTTGAGTGGGGCACCAAGTTTGGAGGGAAGCAAGTGTCTGTTGGTTCTCCATCTAGAATTTGAACAGTCACCAGAGCATTCTAAATGCCAGAAGTTGAAGGGGCTATGGGTTAGGCACCCATGTTGAAGCCTTGTGCATATTAATTAATTTATTATTATAACTCTTGTTTTTCCAAGGAAGGGGTGTTGGTTTTTGAAAGTGGTTTAGACACCTCTTGTTTTGGTTTACCAATTATGGATTTTCCTCCCTCAAGTTCTATAAAATGGAGCTTTGAGATGGTAGTATCAACTTGTGTTATTTTTAAATGTATGAAAGAATTCACATTGTAGGAGATCAAAAAGGAAGTTTATTATAGTCTATCTCTCTTGTGAAAATAAATAATATACTTGCCCTCTTTTTCATGTGAAGTTTTTTCCCCAAAACGGTTTGTCCATGTAAATCTAGTGTCATATTTGTTTGTTGATTTTTCTATTATGGTGAATGTGCAATCACATACACATAATCAGATTTGGTAATATTATTTTCAGATTTGAATACACATACATAAGTTAATATTTCAGCTTAGTTTCACCTTATTTTAAAAATTTGGTATTAGAGCCAACGATTCTATTTAGAAGGGGATGCCTTTCACTAAGTGTTGGAGGTTTTTTGGCTATAGTGGGAGCTTTTGTTTTTGTGGTATATTGCAGATTTTTGAAGAAGATTGTATACCATGGCTTCTACCTCTCCTAGGATATTGAAAAGTTCAATGGAACAAGCTATGATAAGTTGAAATTAAAGATGGATGATCTTCTAGAAGAGAGATATCAATGATTGGTAGTTTAAAAAAAAAGTATAAACCAATTGCAATGAGTGATGAAGATTGGAAAAATTTAGACAATAAGGCATGAGGAACCATTTGATTGTTTCTTACGGATTATTCCTTTTGAATGTCTCCATTGAAGACACCACACATTAGTTATGAAAAAGGATAGGTAATATATATCAAAATTAAATTTTGTCTAACAAGTTATATCTCAAAAGAAGATTATATTATTTAAAAATAAAATATGGTGAATCTATAGTGGATCATTTAAATGCTTTTAATATAATTATAATTCAACTTACAACTATAGATGTAAAAATTGAAGATGAAGATAAATGTATCTTGTTTCTTTGTTCTTTGCCCAAATCTTGAGAAAATTTAATTATTTCCATAAGTAGTGATAATGCAGAACCAAAGATGGAATCCATGATCTCCATACTTATTTTAGAGGAGATGAGAAATTCCATGAATTTTGGCTCCCAAGATGCCTTGCATGTGCTGGGTAGGTCCAAAGAGAAAGGGCCTCAAGGTGATAAAAAAAGGGATAAGTCTAAAGAATGTTCTAAAACTCACAAAAAGAGAAGAGTAAAGTGTTGGAATTATGGTAAAAGAGGGCATGTGAAGAAGGAATGTAAGAATAAGAAAAGGAATTTTTATTCCTCCATGGAAAATTTCTTTTATGATGATTTTGATGCTTTATTTATTTCAGCTAACATTATTAGTGATGATGCTTGGCTTATTGATTTAGGTTGCTCCTACCACATGACTCCTCACAAGGAGAGGTTTACTAATTACAAAGAATATGATGGGGGAGAATTTTTCCTTTCTGATAATAGCACAAAGAGGATTGCTGGTACGTGAAAGGTAAATTTATGTTTTGGTGATGGGAGGATCAACACTCTTGATAATATTTTTCTTATTTCAAGACTTGCAAGAAATTTACTTTTAGTGTCCAAGTTAAATGATTCAAAAATGCATATGACATTAGATAAGTTTGGTTCTAGTTGGGTAAGAGGGATTTTGGTGATCTAGCTAAAGGGTCTTAGATACATACTTTGTTTAGGCTAAATGCCTCTACTTTAAGTAATTCTTCCAATGTAACTAACATTGAAAATACATGTATGTTGTGGCATCATTTATTGAATCACATAGGTGAAAAGGGACTTAAGACTATCCTAAATAAAAAATTGGTTGATGGAATTTATGATTATTTTGTTGGTAATAATGATTTTTGTAAAAATTGTGTATTTGGAAAACAAAATAGATCATCATTTTCTAGTAGAACTGATAAGGCAAAGTGATTATTAGAGGTCATCCATTTGGATCTATGTGGACTAGTGGATGTTGACTCTTTGTGTAAATCTTGATGTTATGTCTCTTTCATTGATGATGTCTCAAGATATACTTGGATTTATTTTATTCACTCTAAATTTGAAATTTTCACTAAGTTTAAGGAATTTAAGGACTTTGTTGAAAAGAAAACAAATTTTTAAGATAAAAGTGTTGAGATCTGACAATGGGGGTGAATATTTTTCCAAAGAATTTGATAAATTTTGTAAGCATGCATGTATTATATGGAAAAATACAACTCCTTATACTCCCTAAAAAAATGGGGTGGCAGAAAGAATGAACTGACCCTTAATGGAAAGAGCTAGGAGTGTGTTAAGTAGTGCTAAGATTGCTAAATGTTTTTGGGTAGAAGTGGCTTGTACTACTTTCCATTTAATTAATATATCTCCTTGTTCAACTCTTGTTGATAAAATTCCTTATAAAGTGTGGATAGGTAGAAATCCTTTTGTTTCACACTTAAGGGTCTTTGGTTGTGAGGCTTTTATTTATTTTCCTAAAGAGAAACAATCTAAACTAGATCTAAAAGCACAAAAATGCATCTTTGTTGGTTATGGTGAGAATGTAAAAGGTTATAAACTTTGGATTTCTTTGACCCATAAAATAATATTTTCTAAAGATATGATTTTCAAGGAATTTAGAGCTTACTCAAGAGAAGAACAACCAAAAGAGAAAGATAAGGAAAAGATAGTGCACTTTGAGACAAATATTGAGAAACAGTAAGATGCACATGTGGAAGGATAATTAGATGGATCCAAGGATGGAGAAGAAGAAGAGGTTTCAAATAGTTCAAAGGATGTGTAAGATGAGCACACAAAAGAAGAAGAATAGGTAGAGCTCATTACTCTTACCTTGAGGAAGTCCACGAGGAAATGGAATCTAGTTGACAATTACAACCCATCAAATTACTATTGTGTATTTACTTTGTTGAGTACTGACAATGAACCTAGATATTTCACCTAGAGGATCTCTCTTTGGATGAAAGTGAGTCTTTGCTACAGGCCACACAAGAGGGTATGATGGATTTGGATAGTTGTGACATTTGAGATCTTGTTAATTTTCCCAAAGAAAGGAAGCTAATTGGTTTCAAGTTTTTGTATTTAAATATAAATATGGTGTAGGTGATTAGTTAGAGTGGTACAAGGCCATATTAGTGGTTAAGGGCTACTCCTAGAGAGAGGGAGTTGATTTTGGTGAAATTTTCTCTCTTGTTGCTAAATTAACTATTTTTAGATTCCTACTGTCTATTGTTGTTTCTTATGATTTTATGATAGAGAAAATGGATGTTAAAATTGCTTTCTTGCATGGGGATCTTGAAGAGAAAATTTATATGTAATAGCCTGATGGTTTTGTTGTGAAAGGAAAAGAATAATTGGTTTACAAGTTGAAGAGATATTTGTATGGTTTGAAATAGTCACCTAGGATGTGGTACCAGAAATTTGATATTTTTTTATTGAAGTTGGGTTTTTTTAGGAGCAAGGACAATCATTATGTTTATACTAAAGTTGTTGAAGATTATATTCTAAAATTTTTCTTGTATGTTGATGATATGTTGTTCATGGGTAACATTAAGTTGATGATTAGGGAGCTCAAGATACACATTTTTGGCACATTTGATATGAAGGACCTGGGGGCTACAAAATATATTATTGGATGGAAATCAATAGAGATTAGGATCATATAAAGCTTTGGTTAAGTTAGCTTAAGTATGTGGATATAATTTTGTGAAGGTTTAATATGCATGATTGTAAGCCAATTAGTATTCCATTTCCAATTCGTACTAAGTTGATATTAGATATGTGTCCTAATTTTGATGATGATTTTGAGGATATGTCTAAGGTTCCTTATGCTAGTGCCATTGATAGTTTAATGTATGCAATGGTTTACACTAGACCAAATGTAGCTCAACCAATGGGAGTTCTAAGCAAGTTTATGTCTAACCCTAGGTAGTAAAGATCATTGGAAAAATGTTAAGAGGGTGTTTATTTATTTGCATGGCACTTCAAATTACTATTTGGTTTATTATGGTACTAATGACATGGTTAAGTCATTAGAAATACATGGGTTTGTTGATGTAAATTGAGCAAGCAACTTGGATAGTCAAAGGCTAGAAACTATGTATTTACTTTGTTTGGAGGTGGAGTGAGTTGGATGAGTAAGATACAACCTATAGTTAATTTTTCCACCACTAAAGTAGGGTATAAGACTGCTACACATGCTTCTAAGGAGGTGGTATGGTTACTAAGGCTTGGTAATGACATTTTTTTTAATTGTAGGACATTGAGGATTGGATGTGACAACTAAAGTGTTATCTATTTGGCCAAATATCCAATGTCTCATGCTCATACTAAGCATGTTAATGTTCAATATCACTTTGTGCAAGAGATGGTTGAGAATGGTAAGGTCTTGATTGATAAGGTTGAAACTTTGGATAATGTTATATATTCTCTCACAAAGCCAATGACCATAGATAAGTTCTCTTGGTGTAGGAAGGCCATGGACCTTGACCACTATACTTGATTTAATATTTGTATCTCTTGGATGCAATTGAAATTTACAATGGAAAGTGGGAGAATATTAGGTTAGGTGACATTTACCTTGTAAACATATATTATTTTTATATCTCCATATTTCTTAGAAAGTGTCATAGGGACATGAGAGAAATGCATTTAATATTGGCAATATTGTAATTATATTTTCAAGAGGAAATTTATTGTTGGTGGAGGTTACATGCATCACTAGAGGATAAAGTTATCTCTCCTAGGTGTTCACATTGGGAATATGAAGGGGGTGACCCTTTGGTGAAATGGTGGGGCTTCTTTCCTGTAGTGCCAACAACCAAGGTTCAAACCTCATGGGGTCAATCTCTACCATGTCAAAAATTGAGATTGAGGGAGACCCTATGGTGAAATGGTGGGGCTTCTTTCCTGTAGTGCCAACAACCAAGGTTCAACCACACGGGATCACTCTCTACCATGTCAACAATTGATATTGCTTACCCCAAATTTTTATCGGTATTGGCATGGTGTGATGGTTTATAGGTTGCATTGTTGTTCTTTCCAGCAAGGTTCAAACCCCGTTGGGGTGGTATTGTTGAATGGTTGTATCCAGTTCATAGCTCTGGTCAAAAGCGTTTACCCCTTGAATTAAAAAAAAACATTGGGAATATGAAGGGCCTTGAGCTGGGAACCAAGTTTGGAGGGAAACATGTATCCATTGGTTCTCTATATGGAAGCTAAATACTCATTGAGGCATCTTGAATACCAGAAGTTGAATGGGCTATGGGTTAGGCACCCATGTTGAAGCCTTGTGCACATTAATTAATTAATTAATTATTATGACTCTTTGTTTTCCAAGGAAGGGGCATAGGTTTTTGTAAGTGGTTTTGGAACCTCTTGTTTTGGTTTACCAATTATGGTTTTTCCAACCACAAGTTCTATAAATTGGAGCCTTGAGATGGTAGTATCATCTTGTGTTATTTGTAGGTTGCATAAAAATTATAGGAGATCAACAAGGAAGTGTTTTTGGTGTATCTCTCCTATGCAGATAAGTAATATAGTTTCCCTCTTTTCTTGTGTGGAGTTTTTTCTTGAAAGGGTTTCCCCACGTAAATATGGTGTCATATTTGTTTGTTGATTTTTCTATTATGGTGAATGTGCAATCACATACATATAATCATATTTGGTAATCTTATTTTTCGTATTTGAATACACATACATGCATTAATATTGCAGCTTAGTTTCACCTTTTTTTCAACAAGTTCATAGCTGAAGATATCTAAGTGAAGGGAGACAATTGAGGCATGGAAAGAACAAACCAATATTATCTATAGATTAATTGATGTATAAAAAGAGGGAGGTGTCTATTTTGATGCACCTGAGCTAGAAACTCCTTTGATAAATATACAAAATAATTCTTTCTAACACACAAAAAATCATGCTATTAAAAACTCAAATATCCTTTATATTACTTCTCGTATTTGCTTCATGAGATGAAATAATTCCAAGGAGACATTAATATGAAATAAATTTACCGATCATCAATTCACTAATTGGAACCTAAATAGAACTAAAGAAAAATGAACTATCAAATCTAAGTATAGGGGAGAGTCAAATTTTTTGAAGAGAACATGTAACTGTTTCTCCTAGAAATAACTTGGAGTTGAAAAAAAGGAAGATTTCTAATAAAACATTATGTTATTATGTTTGTGGATGATGACACCATGTCTAATGAAGGTGAATGTCCTAAAAATATTCCATTGCAGATTTGATCAATTAAAAATATAGAACATGAATCTTTTTGGGTTCCAATTTTGGCCTTTATTGGTCTGGTAAAGAGGGACCGTCTAGGACCATCGATTTCCTCCCAAACTTGGGTTGTGCAATAATTTTTTGGTTGCATGATAGACCTTGCAACCTCAAGGTCAAGTAAATATTAGAGGGTTTCTTTTTCTAGGCTGACATTCTATTAGGATAACTATGTATTGTTATATGAATTGGGGATATCATAATAGGTGGAAGGTTTGAAGGAAATCATAGAAAAACTATTATTGCAGATTAAATTATCAAGAAGATATCATTAGGAAAGACTTAAAGGATGATGAAATATTTTACAAGGATATAAGCAATCCTTCCTCATGTAATTTAATAACATTAGTATACCCATCTCAATATTGAGAAGCATTTAAAATACAATCATATTTTTTAAATTGCATAAAACAAAACAAAATGCTAACTATAAGCACATAATTCTACATTGGGACTATAAACTAGAATAAAAATTACAATATTCTTTGATTTCATTCGTTTTGACAAGGGTGGGGAAAATGGGGCCCTAGGAGGTAATGGTTAGAAGCATACCAAGTGTAGACACCTAAATTTGACCATATCTTATGACATTACCTTAACTACACCTTTTCTTTTGGGTCCCTTTTCATGACCCCTTTCATCACTCCCATTAGTTAAATAAATTATATTTATTTAACTAATTCTTCTTATCCATTTATCCTTCTCTTTCACCACTTAAATAAATCTTATTTATTTAATGTGTGTCATAAGCACTAAAATTTCCTTTTTAATCCTAGCCATGTCCACATCACATGATTGGCTTTCAATCATATCCATTCAATTGATTCCATTTCCCTCTATAAATTAAAATTCTCACAAGTCATTTGATCATGGAGCATTTGAGTACTATTATGTTGCTGCAACAATGAGCAATCAACATTCCTCCATCAACAATCTTTCGAAATCTTGCATTCTCATGTGAGGTTGAGAAGGGAAATGGAGTGAATCCCTATTAATATGCATGTGTGTTTAGATTAGATATTTGTTTTTCATGTGTGTGTTTTGCAGGTAACTTCATTAAGGATATTGAAAATATGAATCTTAATCTAATAAAATTTCATACTCATTTTTCCTCTGTCTACAAAATGGCGAATCTTTTTAGTTTAGTTTTTTTAATTTCAGGGCTAATTTTGTTAACTTGAATTTTGTGCAAGTTCATTCATCCAAGAATGAATAAATAAAAAAATAAAAATAAAACTCTAGTTTGTCGAAGAATATTGATTGAAACTACTAATGGGTGGTTTTGTAGGTTTTCATGTGTCCAATACTTTATTCTGAAACAAATAAATCTTGTTTGTTTTAGAGTAGATCACACTTTAATTGGTTCTTAAAAAGAACAACTGTCTTTTCTCACATAGATTTAACTAGGGGATTAATAAATCACTGTTTGTTATGCTTGTAAATATGGTAGGTATATGCTCTCACCTTGTGCAAACTCGATGATAAAAAAATCTAGGCCCATCTCTTTATGTTTTTATTCCCTTAGAGAGCCTGTCACCCCACTTTGAAAGGTGGGAATGACCCAATCGATAATGGGCTAAAGCCAAGTCCTTCTAAATTGCTATATAAATTTGTGGTTACAAGGAAGGATTGCAATCAACGAGAAGTGGTACATGATAGATCTCCCTCAATATCTTTATGATGTGAAAATCCCTTGTTCTAAGCATTGGGAGACCTCTTGAGGGAGTTTATCATAGTATCCCCTGAACCGAAAGCCCTTACTAGACACCTCTTGTTTTGAGAAGCCTAGCCTTTCAACCATTGCTTGGCATAGTGTAGGGTACAATATCATGCCTGAAGATACTCACTACTGAATCCCTTGAGTAGAGATAAAAAATTCCTCTTTGGTGAATTCAAAGTTGGTGCACCCGAGAAGTGAGTGTCGTTTAGGGGAGCCAGTGCCTTCAAACTTCTAAGCTATCCGATCTTAAAAGAGAGAATTGTTTCACATTGATCTTGGGGTATTTCAATGGGCTACACCAAGTATACAAACCTTTCTGAATAATTAGGTTGTTCTCATCTTTAATTCAATTCAAAACATTCAGATATTGTGCTTTCATGTTTGAACTGTATTCTTGTCACAAAAAATTTCAATCACACTCAAACATCATCACCTATCATAACCTTTGGGTCTCATGCTTCATCCATCATAATAATCATCCCTAAACCATCCATAACCTTCCCAAAATTTCACTAATCATCCTACAACATCCTCAAAACATCCCAAAATTTTCCGAAAATCCTTTCTAAACTTTCCAAAATCATTTATAATTCACTTTCAAAAACTCTCAAAGCCAAATATGCCTTCATCCCTATCTTCCACATCATTTTCTACTAAATCTTCATCTAAACCTAAACCAATAATCACACTTAAGGGAGTTCCTAATGACATTCCTCCAATAAACCAAAATTTGTGCTTAAGGGAGTCCCTAATGGCATTCCTCCAATAAAACCAAAAGTTGTGCTTAAGGGAGTCCCTAATGACATTCCTCCAATAAAACCAAAAGTTGTACTTGAGGGAGCCCCTAATAACATTCCACCACCTAAACCAATAATCACACTTAAAGGATTCCAAGCACCATCCTCTCCATCATTTATGTCTTCCCCTTATCCTTCACACACATACACTTATTCTCCAACCTCTAATCTTAATCCTCCATATTCATCCCTGACCTATGAGCGAGACCAAAGGATTGAATATTTTGACTATCGTTTGAAAGAGCTTGAAAAAAAATAGAATCCCAACATTTGAATGAAGTGATGCAATCATCTCATAAGCCTTTATCCTCACCCAAAACTACATCATCCAAGTTCAATGTCCATGACTTTCTGCAAAGGCTAAATGAGAAACCCAAATCTAAGTCCTCAAACACAAATAATATTGTGCAATCTCACCATGTCATGCATCTATCTTCATCCCCCATAAGTCAAAATAAACCTCATGAGTCTTTCACCCAAGTTAAAAAATCTATACAACCATCCTCTCCTATAATACCATCTACATCCAATGATTCATATCAATATCTTAGTCCAAGGCATGCTAGCATAGACTCCCTTGCACCTCAAGATCAAAGTATTATTTCCACTCCATCCAATGATACAAAAAAATCCAATCCCCTCCAATGTTTGACCAAGATCCCATCTCTCAAGAATCTCATGATGACTCCCTCATCTCTTTTTGTTTCATCCAAGATGATCCCCTTCCATCTCAAGAGAAAAGTATCCTTTCAAGTCTTCCTTCCACCCCATCTAATGAATCCATACTATCTCATGATTCCATTGCATCTTGGAAGAGCATGAAAGTTCTTCCATCATATCTAATGATGTCCTACCATCTGATGATCAAGATATGATTTCTACAACATCCTAAGATTCCCTTCCTCATCAAGATCAAGATATACCTCCATTCAAGGATACCCTTTTATTCCATGATGATGTTCATCCTTCTCATGATCAAGATATTCCTTTCATTCCACTTCATGATGATTACATACTTAATAAAGAGCAAGCTACTCCATCTCCTACACCTCGTGATCCTTTTCCAAGTCAAGATCAAAGTACCCCATCATCCCTGTGTCAAGATCCTATCACCCATCCTAATTCCCCTCATGATCGCAATCCTCCACAAGAGTTTATCACCCTTATTCAAGCTATCCATGATCCCCACCTATAAAATGGGTTCCTCCACCTTTATCCACTCTGGTTTACTTCCAACACCTATCCTTTCATCTGTATCATATCCTCCCCAAAATGGACTTGCATCTTGTTTCATAAATAATACATATCCTATTGGCAAACGAATATGTCAAAGTATGAACTACAAAGGAAAAGGATTAGGCCTTCATGAACAAGGTATCCTAGAACCCTTTTATATCCAAGAAAATCCATATTATCATGGCCTTGGTTATATACCTCATGCTCAAGACATTGGTACCCATTGTAAGTCCATATTCCATCAAAATAAACCTAAGTATCCTAGTCCATCAAACCTTCCATCTATCCTAGGTTTTTATCCTAGTCCATCAAACCATCCATCTATCCTTGGTCCTTATCATCCAAACCCTAGTCCATCAACCCTTCCATCCATATTGGGGCCCTACATCCCTCCATCTCCTATTCATCAAGAACAAAAAAGGCACACATCCTTGATGCCTTCTCAAAATTCTACCTACATTAACCCATCCATAATACCTCCATATGATTCATCTCCATCCACCCATCCCATTGCTCTTGGAAGCAATTTGGGTGCCAAATTCCAAAAGATTCCATATCAAAATCCACATATATCAAAGGATCAACATGTCTCCTTGAAGAGACATGCAAAAATAAAAGAAAATCTAATCCAAAGTCAAAATAAAAAAATTCAAAGGCCACAAAGGCCCACAAATAAAAAAGAAAAAAATCAAAGGCCACAAAGGCCCACAAAGCAAAAAGAAAAAATTCAAAGGCCACAAAGGCCCACAAAGCAAAAAGAAAATTTTCCAAGGCCACAAAGGTCCATAAAGCAAAAAGAAAAATCTAAAAGGCCACAAAGGCCCACAAAGAAAAAATCAAAGTCAAAAGCTACATGGATTCATAAAAGTATAATAGAAGCAATAAAATCTAAATTGACATCCAAATTTGCTAATCCAAAAGCTTCCCCCAATTGTCCATCTAAAAACTTGTCACCTTCAAACTCCATTTTTCCTCCATCACTCCACCACCCTTCAAGGTGTGTGCCAATGTTGATCTTTCCATCCTTTTCATATAACCATCAACAATCCTTCCAAATTCCTATCCATTATACAACATTCATCCCCCATTATCCTCCTTTAATCCAAACCATTGCATAAGTCCTTAGCTTCTTCCATCATACCATTAATCTACTAATGTTTATGAGTCTAATCCTCATTGCCATGGTTTATTAGAGCACATATTCGAGGGATATTAGTCATGGAACTTGATGCTTGATTCCTCCCTTCATCTCCCTATTATACATATACTACCTTCCATTTTCATTTATCCTTATCCATATCCTTCTTTTTTCCCCCTTTCTCTTGCACTTTACACTTGGGGGAAATTTTCGTCCACCTGTCATTCATATCCCTTATCCTCTTTATGTTCATCCTTTACCTTTATACCTTTGATCTTGACAAGGTTAAGGATCTTCTTGAAATTCCATACATCTTATCCTATACACTTTATCCATATCTTTCATACCATATCCTTCACCTTGTCCATATTCCACCATTTTATCTAAATACATGTCATTTCTTCCCTTCCTTGGTCTTGATGAGGAATAAGGGCAAAGTACTTAGGCATTGCATCCATATCTTATCTAGTTGATCTTGATCATCCTATTCATTATCCTTATCCTTGCATTCTTCCATTCCATATCTCCTAGCTTATCAAAATCCATGTCCCATTTCCTTCCTTTGTTCTTGATGAGATTAGGGGCAAAGTTACAAGTGCATGTTTTGGATCTCCTTTCATATCCTTATGCGCACCATTCCATCATAGTTCACATCCTTATCCTTTATCCATGGTTGCACTACCTCTACTATGGAAGATCTCATTCCTTCAAGCAGTCATCTGTCACATTTCATCTCACACCATTTTTACATCTTCAAAAAAATCCATAAAAATCATAAAATGTCCTGAAAAAAAAGCCTAAAAATCATAAAATATCCTAAAAAATCCAAAAAAACAAAATATTCTAAAAATCCAAAAAAATCAAAACATTTCCAAAATCCAAAAAAAAATCAAAATATTTCCAAAATCCAAAAAAATAAATCATTTCTTCATCATCCAATCAATCAAAATCATTCACAACAATAAATCCCAAATGCAAATCAATCTTTAAAACCATACCAACCAAGTTAATCAATCTTGCCAAATTATCCAATTGCATCAATGGTCTTAATCCTCATCTTGTTGTAAACCCAATCAATTAATCAATCATCCTTGTGTTGATCTAGGGATATATGATTCCTCCTAATGACAAAACAATCAACATCAACCAATCAATCAATCAATCAACTGTTTATAGCTTGACAAGGGAAATACCTTGTTTGTTTTTGTATCATCTGTGCATGCTTGCTTGCTTTCTTCTGTGTGTGCTATCATTTTTATATTGCATTTGTATCAAATTTGAATCACTTCCAACTAATATTCATATCTTGTATCTAGACAAGGTTGTATTACGTTGGGGCATGAGACACATCATCACCTTGGACCTTATACCTTGGCGCATAACATCTGGTGCTATATCAAAGCATCATGGTTTCTCACCTCCATTGCATCATAACACATCCTTCCATTTCTTCTATCCATTCCCTTAACTTTCTCTTGACCAATCCATTTCATTTCTAGAGCATAACCATGTTTATCCAACCCACCTATCCTCTCGAGGGGGCATCATCATCCCATCCTTTTATCTTCATCCTGTTACCTTAACTTCTTTGAAATGATGGTACTCGACATAAATCTCATCATCTCAAACATCATCTCAAAGAGGGGAAAATGTAGACACCTAAATTTGACCATATCTTATGGCATTACCTCAATTACACCTTTTCTTCTGGGTCCCTTTTCATGACCCCTTTCATCAATCCCATTAGTTAAATAAATTATATTTATTTAACTAATTCCTTTTATCCATTTATCCTTCTCTTTCACCACTTAAATAAATATTATTTATTTAATGTGTGTCATAAGCACTAAAATTTCCTTTTTAATCTTAGCCATCCACATCACATAATTGGCTTTCAATCATAGCCATTCATTTGATTCCCTTTCCCTCTATAAATCAAACCTCTCACAAGTAATTTGATCATGGAGCATTTGAGTACTGTTATGCTACTACAACAATGAACAATCAACATTCCTCTATCAACAATCCTTCAAAATCTTGCATTCTCATGCAAGGTTGAGAAGGGCAATGGAGTGAATCCCTGTTAATATGCATGTGTGTTTAGATTAGATATTTTTTTTGCATGTGTGTGTTTTGCAGGTAACTTCATCGAGGATGTTGGAAATCTTAATCTTAATCTAATAAGATTTCAGACCCATTTTTCCTCCGTCTAAACCAAGAATTTTATTCCCCCTTGCATTAGAGTTTAATGACCTAGTATTCATGCTAGAACAATCTATTCGTGTTTGATATAGCTTTCCACTTCTCTTCTCTCTTTCCTTGAATAACTTACCCATGCTTCCTTTTTTACTTTTTTGATTTCTTTGAAATATGTCATGCAAATTTAGATTAAATAAAGGCAATATATGTTGGAAAAATAAGACCTCAAAGATTTTTCTATACCTTTTTAGCATTATATAGATACACAACCATTTTGCAATTGAACTAATAATACACAATGCAAGGAAAAAGAAGCAACATTAAGAAAGGAAAAATGAAAAATGTAATTTGGTATATTGAGGTACTTCATGGAAAGGGAGCATAAAGTTGGTGTATGAAGTTCCAGGCTCCATTAAATATTATTGAAACAAAACATTGATTCAAAAAGAGAAGCAATATTACAAGAGGAATAAATAAATAGCCAAACTTATTGCTACATACACACATATGAGAAACATTGTTCAACACAACCTTCTTCACCAAAACGTGTCTAATTACAATCTACAATTTCATAGTATTTATTAATAAAGTTAAGAGTCTCTCAACTTTGCAATTTCCAAATGATTTATCATGCTTTCGACCAAATTTTTCATATCACAAGGTTATAAGTTCACTAGTGTCTTATCATACCAACTTTAAAAGTTAATTAGTCACATATACCCCAATGTAGGAGTACACAACTATTTAGAGTTTCCCCCAAGGGATGGAATGCTACATTTATTAATGTCACCACATATGATAATTATTTTATCATCCTATGTTGAGGCTAATACGATAGGGGGTTGTGTATATATATAGATCTTGAACGACATTAATACCTACTTCATTACCAATCTTGTCAAATAAAATCCAATTTTCATTGTTACCCATTTTTATAAAAATGGTTACTAACATTGCTAGAATCAAATACATTCAATTAGGACTTAGGGTTATATAAGTTCTCATACTACCACTGTCATAGTACATCTAATGAGATTCTCTGCCTGACTCTTTAGTTTCTCTTTCTTGGAGTTTTTCCTTAACTAACATTTGGAGAATCTTTGAGAATCCATCCCTATTTTACATATCAAATGTATAGTAACGTTGAGCACTCATTTGTTTTTGTTGAGACAAGAATAAATATTTCATTTCAGTTCAAGGAACCCAAAATTTTGGAAACACTTCCTACTTAGTTTGTAAATAGAAAATCTTAGAAACCAATGCCAAGTTGGAAATATGGATCCAACCTGTACTTGACCTTTTAATTTCAAAAGTTTTGAGGCCAGCCTTCTCTAATAGGTTTACCACCTAGTGCATTGTATTAAGAATTTTTTTAGACATTGGATGGGCTACAAAATTTCATGTCTCTACTTAACCTCTATTGTTCACAAGGTTGAACACTAAATCTTGCAACAAGTGGATAATTTTAACCAAAACTGGACTTTTATGGATAATTTTCTCTCCTATTTCAGGTTTCAACTTTACAATCTTTCAAAGGAAGGAATTTAAAATCTAGAAGAGTAAACAAAACAAGATAGCCGCTTCTTAGGTGCATAGATATACAATACACCTATCTTACACTTAGTTTTGAGTCTTTTGAACAAATCAATTTGTGCATGTCCTAGAAACTTGGTAATCCAAAAAATACATTTCTTTGGAGGTTTCTATCTAACTTGTTGTGCCTCCTCCATGCTTCCCTAAGTCATATACCTATTTTCCTAGGCATTACCATCATCCCCTTTATTTTCCTATTGGTTTTATTTCCACTCACAAATCAAGCCTCTGTCATGTATTATTCTCCTCCCCCTTCTATCTTTTTCTATATTTTGTTCTTCATGGATAGCCATACCCATTCACAAACTCTCCTTGTAGCACATGCAGAAAGGACCTCATCATAGGTTGCAAAGGTTGGCATTTACAACTTCTAAACACAATAATGGATGCCCATGCTCTAATTGTGCCAAAAATTCTACATTAAGTACTCGCGGTCCACTATTCAACATCCACACCAAGCTTTGAATCACCCTCCTCCATCTCCTCCAATCCCATTTGGGGCATTCTCCCCACGTTTAATGACTTTTTCCTCCTATTTTCTCCTCTTGTGATCTCATTTTGAAGGTTTTCCCCACAAATAGATCTTTGATTTCTCCCTTTTCCCTCCATATTTTTTTCCTTCCTCTCCCACACAGTTTTTTTCTTCCTTCTTTTTCATGTGATTCAACCCTTCCTCATACCTTACTTTGCATTACTCTCTCTCCCTCTCCTTCTCCCCTTGTTATTCTCTCTACCTTCCCTTCCTGCCCATTTTCTATCCAAAGTGCCTCTTTTTGTGAGATCGTCGGTCTAGTTTTTCCTATTTGTCATGGTCTTTGACCTGCAAATTACTTTGAATGGCCAGAGGTGGGATGTCATACCCACTTAATGGCATAGATTCCCCCTCACTCAATTATTCCCATGCTTTCACACACCCATTCCATAGCCTCCTACCTATATGATCATTCCCACCATTCTCACACCATTCCTATTAATGTCAAGCTATCTCCTTTTCCCTCTTTTCATGTTTTGAAATTCCTTTTAGTTTACCTTATTTTATTTTTACTCAATTCATAATCTTTGACTACTAGGAGGGGGATGTGGCATTAACCTAGTTGTTGTATCTAGGTACTACATATTTTTTCAAACATACAAGAAGCAAGTAGTTTTCACAAATCTTTTACACATTTTTGTTTATAAAAGTGGAGAAACATTTGTGAGCCACTTATTTTCTATATTCTTTCAAACACACTTGATAAGAATGAAAAAAATGTCATCTCAATTATTATTTATTTATTTTAGCTTAGAACCAACTCATAGGCTCTACACAATAAATTTGTTAGATAGAATAGTAAGGACTAAATTTGATAGTCAATATACTTGTCAAGTAAAATTTTGAATGGTAAAGACTAAATTTTATAATAATCGAGTAGTTGTCAATTAAGATTTTCACAATAGTTATTGTCCTTCAAATGTGAAGAGAAATATGATAGACTTGATATAAATCTTGTGGAATATTTGATTATCCACTCAAAATTTTCCCTTCGATGCAAATACAATTCCTAAAATTTGAATGTGTATTTTAGAAATTCACAAATATATTCTTACACCCATTAATTTTAAGTGGATTTAAGTAATGTTTATCAAATTGTACACATGCTTTAGAAACTTTTTAAACTTTTGATTGCATATTCTTCTGAAGGTGCTTTTTATCTTGAATTGGAAGAAGCAGAAGCATTTCCCCAACACTTGAAACTACGTATTTCTTCACTGTGTCTTACGATTGACCCAAGTAACAAAAACAAACTGCAAACAATTTGGGAGGGTGTTTCACATGAAAGGAAGATTTCAACCCCAGCAGCTAAATGAGCAAAAATATTTGATTCCAGGCATCGCATGGAGCAGCAATTTGGAAGCAAAGGTAGCACGTCCAGAGCTTCCTGTGAAAAGGAGAGAAAAAGGCGGAGTAAAAGGGTCGAAATGATTCTTCACAGACAGGAAAAACGTTGCAGAATTTGTAGATACATTTATCCCACATGTAGGCAGGGCAGCGGAAAGGGAAGAGAGGACGGATAGAAACAGATGATGAAGTGAAGGAGTAAAGCATACCTTTCTCGGCCTTTTGGCTAAGATCAAGTGTAGTATCTGTTCTTATCGGTTTAATATCTGATACGTGGTTCAATGAATCACACGATATTAAATTAATTTCTTAAGGGGGAAGGACCAAACGGTAGCTTGCTATCAGGTACTTCACGCGTCGCTTCTGTATTGCACTACAGCAGAAGCCTGGCGCACCCCACAAACCAATACAAACACAAACTTAAATTCAAACACAAGCCTAAATTTATTCACTCTTTATTCTGGTAAACAGAAGATTCATCATTCATCAAACTGTAAACAGAAGACTAATCTTCCATCAAATTGAGAGTCCATTTTATTTTCTTCTGGTAAACAGAAGACTAAATCTTAATACAAAAGCGCAGCACTACAGCAGAAGCCCGGTGCACCTCACAAGCCAATGCAAACACAAGATGGAGGGAACATGTTGTAAATTACCAGCCATCTTTGGAATACACAGACAAGTTATAAAAGTACTCAAAAGGAATAAGTTGCAGGGGATTAATCTTAACTACCTCACTGTCAGACTTTTAAGACCTTATGTGATGTTTTAGATTTATATTAATTTCCATGCCCCCACAACTCTAGAATCAAGAAGTTCCATCGATGTACTAGAATTTCCTTGAATACTTCAGATGATTTTTCCCTCTCTTCTTCTCTTTTCCTGTGATGCTCAACTTTTTTCTTTTAGCATGCAAATACATTTAGTCATTTGATTTGATAATGAAAAGATCTAATGTGACTTATTTTCCTTTTGGTTTGAATTTCTTTGGTTTAAATGAGCTTAAAAATAAATAGGAATATTTCTAAGGTTTCTATATACACAAATTGAGTAAGCATAGTCAATCTAACCTTTTCGAGTTTTCTTAAAGTTTCAATTTAATTTAACTTGTTTAAATTATTTAAAATTGTGAAATAGATAAGAATATTCTTCAAGCTTTAATTTATATAATGCAACTCTATAAAATTAAAATTACTAGCCACGGTTTTGGGAAGATCATTCTTTTTGTTTGAAACCATGGCATACCTCATTCAATCATCCACACAATTATTTCTCTTCAACCCTTGATTGGTTGTGTCTTCATTACCTTTACAATTTTGATGTGACTTAAGGTTGAGCATGATAGGCAACTCCAGTGGAAAACCTTTGTATGTTTCTCTTGAAACTTCCATGATCTCCAATGCTACCTTTTCCCAAATTTGCATATAAATGGACTTTGATAGGGCATTACTTAATTCAATAACAATAAAAAGGAATGGAAGTTCTTGGATTCAAGTTTTAGATTATGTTTATATTCTTTTCTGATGTTGTAGATGTTTTAAATATGATCATTTTGCCTCTCATTGTCCAAAGAGGGACAACCTTTCTTCTAGACATTTTTAAAAATAGCTCTTCCTTAAAAGCCACTTCGAGGTAAAGAGTTGAGCCTTGCCACTCTTGGATTGACTTGTGAGAGGGGAAGGAGGTTTTGGTAACACCCCTTCAACAACAAGAGGATAAGATTGTTCCTTTACAAAGGAATTATATTTCTCCCTCTGCTTCCAAACATAAGGATAAACCTCCAGTCGATGTTTCATTTTCTTCCAAGTGAAAGGGGTTGGATAATTGACTATCTTCTTTGTTAAAGAAGGTTCTTGTGTTGGAGGATGTCCATTATAGTCCTTTGGTTATTTTTCAGCCCTTTTGATCCATGTATAGAGGGATTTTCCTCCCGTGGGGATGAATTTCCATTGATTAATAGATTTTAGAAAGTGGTCAACAATATTTGGGCAACAAAAAATCATTAGTAGGGTAGAGGAAAATGTTTTCCTCCAAAATTTAAACTAAAGGATACATGTAATATGGCACTTTGATATCAAGTTAAAAAGGGATATGTGAGTTTAGGTATTTTAATCAGGCCCAAGTTTTGTTTCTTTTTAGAGACTTTTTATTGAGAATATTGTAATGTTATTTCTTTTGATGCTAATATAATGGGATAGGACCCTAAAGCCCTTTTTTAAAAATATTATTAAGCAGATGAAAACTTCCAAGATATCTTATTTAATGCTAGTTCTCATTAAAATTATTAGTGTTATCCACCCATGTGAAACCTCCTCCTAAATTACAAATATTTATTTGAAGAAAATAATTTTAGTTGAAACAAAATCATAGATAATTACTATCATTTATGAAAAGACTACAAGCTTGGTAATTGTGAATGATTATTATAATGATTTAAAATAATACCTTGATATAAATACAACCAACCCGATTCATTAGATCATTATATTCAACTTTCCTACATGTTTTCTTAATGCACACCAAATTGCAATAGGGACCATTTCTCCTCATGAAAGGGTAAATGATCAAAGTATAGTCACATGCAAAAAACTAATAACAATGTCGCTATGTAGAACTCTTTTGTAGTCATAATCTAAGTGCTAGCTTAGAACATAATTCTATTGTGCAATGATATAGATTTAGTACTACTACTTCACACATAGCTCAAGAATCAGCCTTCAAAATTTTACATCAAACTCTTAAGACACCTTTTAGAACAATCCTCTATAACTTCTTCAAAGCATCTTTAAATTCTTTAAGTATTTTACTTTACATATGATTCAATACTCCCTACATTATGTGCTACTACCACACATTCCTCCATATTATGTGTTTCCAAGACATGCTTTTCCTTTGTAACTCTACATTGTACCATATGTGTGTCACAAGGGGACATCACCATGCCCATATGTCATGAGCTTCCATATGTATGTCACACTTGAGAGGTGTTGTGACATAGGAACTAGCTCTATATGAGTATGATACTTAGCACCATACCCATTAAACACATCATGGCATTTTATGCCCATGTAATCCACATCATATGGGTTTTACACTTGGAAACATCCTCTCTTAAGGGGAGCAAGGTAAGTGGAAATGCCTCTTAAAATAATCTTAGAGAAGAGTAATATGAAAAATATAAATCTTTACAATTAGAGAAATAATAAACACACATAAAACATAAACGAAATTATATCACAACACAAATGTACATGTGGAAAATATTTTTAGGAGAAAAACCCCACACTATTTTAATGATTGATTGAACTTTCTTGATCATCTAGGAAAGGTATGTTTCTTTGGTTGTGATTCCTAGTTTCTAGAGATCTCATTATCATAGATATGAATGACACCCTTATTTTCATCTCTAGTATAAATGACCTATTCTTATTTTGACAAAAATATAATATTCAACTACAATTATTGTGTAAGAATACTCATATTTGATTTGTAACTGGCCCCAATTTATTGTATCAAAGCTTCCTATATCCAAAGAAATATTAATGCCTAGTTAAGCCATGATAAATTCAATTTTAAACCTCCCTAATTTAATCTTGCAAATAAAATCTCATAGACCAAGATGTCATACCTCTAATTTACCATGATTTTACCTAATTTTATAATTTTAGTTCTAGTATATAAGCTTGAGCTTGTGTAGGTATGATAATTTTTAATTACATCAACGGAGGTGTATAGTTTTTTTGGTTATTTTATTTTTTTCAAGAATTTAAAATGCATAGTGAACTATATAAGGACATAACACATAATTACACTAGGCAAATATTAGTTCCAAAATGTAATTGGCATGCACTAGCACCCAAAATAACAACTAGTTATAGACAAGAAACACAATGATGAGTAATTTGCATATGCAAAGTTAGGGATACAAGATAGGTATAAGTGAAATTTACCTATGGATATTTACTTCCTTATACTTTAAGTTATATTTCATGCATATAGTTTCAAGATGTTTGAGAATGGTTTTAGATCTCTAGAAATTATAATACAAATTATATATTTTGGAGGATCCTATAACTTTTTAGATTTAGTCAAATTTTAGTAATTAGTAGGCTCCTATCATCTTGCAGTTGTCTAAAGGTAGTTGTAGGGTGATCCCACAATAGTGGTTTACAATTTTTGGCCAAACTGGACATTGAATATTTTTTTAACTAAATCTTCTCTTTCGAGCACCTATAGCAGCTAAACCATGAGGAATTTGAAGATGATGCAAACTAGAGTTTCCTGACATTTTTTCTGTAGATTCTCAATATATATTTTTAAAAATATTTGGAATCAGATTGTACTTATTTTTCCATCTCCCTAAAAAACTAGTTTTTTTCAAACAACAACATTTTTAAAAAGTGATGCTCACCGTATAACACAATTTTTTTTCCACGAAGGATAAAATTCTAATTCTTTTGAATTTATATTTGTAACTCCGATATCTAGTGCTTCCACTTGGTTATATATTTTTTTATTGAATATTTTTTCTTTAATGAAATTTCAAAGTCAAACCAATTACAATTTAGACATAGCGCGACCGTATAACGCGTAACTTTTTTTGTATGTATCAAAATTCTTTTTTTTTTGTTGGACCAATGACTTCAATATTTGGTGCACTCATATTTTTCAATTTTTTTTTTGATAATTTGCTATTATTCCACATATGTAGAACAAAGAGCTTGATTTTTGGTGAAAAACCTATGTTTAATAAAATTAAAAAAAAAAAAAACATAATAAAACCAAAACATATTATAATTATATTCATTGGATAACTCATTCCAAGGACCACTTGATTCCAGTTGGGTCTGTGAATTTTCTACCATTTTCATATTCAAACCGAGCTCCAAAGTGCAAAAAATTACATTTTTTTGTGAAGAAGGTCAAAAATTAGGGAAATGGGGGGTTCGCTCGAACTAGGAGGGTTCGAGTGAACCCCCTGGGTTTTGAGAAAACCTCATTCAAATCCTGGTTCATTTGAAACCCCTCCCATAAAGTGTTTTTCATTTGAAATCTTTTTGTGCATGCATTTAATGGGTTCGCTCAAACCCTGGTTCAAGCAAACCCTTTTTTGGTTCGTTTGAACCATCTAGTTCGTACGAACCCCTAGAATGTAAAATTTTGTCATGGGGTCATTTTTTACAATTTTAATTTCCTCATTGGAATTGTAAACCACTTTTGTGGGTTTACCCTGTAAGTACTCAAAATCATCATCAAGCTTCTCATTAGAAATAGGAGAACCTAAAGTTATACAAGAGACCAAAAATTGGGAGGTGAAATCCCTTCCACACCCCCATCAAGAACTAAGATCCAAACATAGCTAAAAAAAAACCTCTAAATTGAGAAGATAATTAGGCTCCATTACCAACACTACCTCCCTACCTTATATATTTCTCTCTTTTAGTCTTTATCTTCACATCTACCTTTATCTTCCACTCTTCATATCTATCTCTACATACCTCTCTCTCTATATATATATATATATATATATACTTGGTTCTCTCTATCTCTCTCCCCTTATCTCTCTCTTTCCCCCTCTATCTTTCCCAAGTTATCTCTGTCTCTAGATATCTCTCCCTATTTCTATCCCTCTCTCTCCCTATCACTCCCTCTTTCTATCCCTATCTCTCCCTTTCTCCCTATCACTCCATTTTTCTATATCTCTCTACTTATACTCTCTCCTCTCTAAATTCATCTCCCCTAGTGACAAAAGTGGGAGGGGAAATCCCACCCACATCCCCATCAAGAACTAAGATCCAAACAAATTTACAATAAAAACCTAATGCGAATCAAGAAGATAATTAGGCTCCATTACCAATAGGGAGAGAAATAGATAGAAAAATAGAGATAGATATGGAGATGAAGATAGAGATATAGAGGGATATGGAGAGATAAAGAGAGAGTTAGAGGAGAGAGGATATAGAGAGATTGAAGAGATAAACATATAGAGAGGGAGAGATGGAGAGATAGAAAGAAAAATATAGAGACAGAAAGAGATATAGGGGTAAAGAGAGATGAAGAGATAAGGAGATAGAGATAAAAAGATGAAGATATAGAGATATGGGAGAGAGATAGAGAGTAAAATAAAGATATAGATATAAATGTCTAAGAAGAGAGAGAGGGAGAGAGGGAAAAGGAGGGGTGGATATAAAAATGGAGACATATCTAGAGATAGAAAGGGAGTAAGATAGACATAAAGGTGAGTATAGAGGGAGAGGAAGATAAATAAATATAGAGATAAACAAAGGTAAAAGGAGATCTATAAAAATGGAGAGATAGGGAGGTAGGAATAGAGAGGAGATAGAGAAGGAGATAGAGAAATATAAAGGAAGAGGGAGAGGGAGAGATAGAGATAGAGAGAGAGAGAGATGGTGAGATAGAGTGATAGATAAAGAGAGAGAGATAAAGAACAACATATATAAAGAGAGAGAGGGGGAGATAGAGAAAAATATATATAAAAAGAGATAGGGGAGATAGAGATAGAGGTATAGAAAGGGAGAGATAGGTAGAGAGGGAGAGACAAAAGTGTGTGGAGAGAGGGAGAGATAGATCAATATATATAGAGGGAGAGGCAGAGAAAGAGACACAGATAAAGGGATATATAGAGAGAGAGATAGAGAGATAAGGAAATAGAAGTAGAAAAAGCTATGGATAGAAAGGGATGGAGAGAAGTGTAATGTCCCCTTCCATATGATGACCGAAAATATTATTAGCTTATTTAATTCACGTAAGCTAATAATTAAAAGTTGGGAATTATTAATTAATTAATTAATGTTATATTGTAAAAAGAAAAGATTGAATAATGTTAATTAATTAGTTATCCTTTATAAAGTCCAAAGTGGTACTTTATTATAATTTCCCCCTAAAGTGAAAAATTAAATTATTTAAATCTTCTTGGAAGGTTATTTCGGGAGCTTATAAAAAGATGTTGGAGAAGGAATTATTCATTATTGGAGTTTTATTTTCTTTAATGTGGGCTTTGAGCATGAGACTTCTAGGGTTTCGGTGGTGAAATGATTCCACCCTAGCCAGTTCAAAGGGGAAATCGTACAGGTTTTTAGATTGAGCTTCATTACAAATTGAATGGTCTTCTTCATGGACCAAATTTGAGGAAATCAAATTGATACTACAAGCAATTGTGCAAGGGTTTGAAAGGGAAGAAAATGATACATCTCTAATTTTTGTGGGTTCCTTTCTCTAGGCCTGGAAAAGCATTAAAATTGGAGTTTTTTATTTCATTCTAGACTGCAAGAGGGCATAGTTATTTGGAAAATCGTAGATGTTGTATTTTTAAGAGTATTCTAGGCCAAAACGTGTTGATATTTGGGTGATTTTATTGGATGATATTGCTAGGTCATGGGTCTTTTGACTTATTTTTCCATCTTTAGACATGGTGCTATAATCTTCTCAAATGATAGTGGGTGAAGTACAGGGTTAGCATGGCATGAATATCCAGAAGGGAGTCATAGGTTTAAGACAATTCAAATACCCATGTTTCCTCATTTAAAGAAGCCTTCTATAGTGGTGTTAGTGTTCTTAGTGGAGGGCGTGAGTCTTTGTGCCCTAAACATAGTTCCATTCAACCTCTTGTGCATTATAGAAGCCATATGTTAAAGTTTTGGAAGTGTACATGTTGGTCATAAAAGGGGGCATCTGGACTTATGGAGGTTGGATGTTGGTCATTTATGACGGAATTTACCATCTAAAAATTGTTGTTAGTTGTTTCAGACCTAGAGTGATCTTAATCAGGCTCCCTATTCCTCTCAAATTCATGTCAAATATTGTTCTCAATTTGAGTGATAAATAGTGAAATCATATGTGTTTTCTTTTACTTAGTTTATTTCTGCAAATAGGGGTTTGTTAGTGTCTATTAAGGGTCTGAGACTGTCATTGTGTCTTCTGTTGCATACTCCTCTTGTAATTTGTGTATTTAAACTTCTGGAAAGTCTGAACCAGTCTGTAAATTAATTCTAAAAGTTGTAATTGTTGAGTACTCTTTGTTGTAGATGAACTGGACTTTACAAATGTAAATACTCTGCAAATATTTTTTGATCAATGACATTGTGTCTCCAGATAAACACCACCTAATCAATTTCTTGCTCACAGTAGATCTCTCATTGCTAATGTATAAGTCTAATACAAGTTTCTAATGACTATATTGACCTGATATAACTTTCTAAGCATCTGTATGTTATTAAATCTACCTTGAATAAATTCTTATCAATTTTATTCATGCATGTATTTGATTGTAACAATCATTAAGGAAATGTTGTTGTGTTAAGTTTGATAAAGTAGAATATCCATCAAATTGGGAAAACAATCACAAAATTTCAAACTCTCTTAGAAGGTACTTTACAGTGGTATCAGAGCTTATGATTCTTCTAGCCTATAGGGTTTCATGAGTGACCGAGAAAAATGGTACTATAATAGGGATATCAAGAAACAAGGGCAACTAAAATAAGCCCCTGAAGGGGAAACATCACTAGATATTTTTGGAATTCACTAGGAATCTCCATTTGGTAGTGGAATTGACTCCTCTACAAGAGGAGGCACTCATATAGAGGCTGAGATGGGGGAAAGGAAAGAAAAATAGAGAAGAGAACAACCTAGTGGGGAAGCACTCCTCACTGCACTGCTCATGGAGAAAAGGGCAACAAATTAGAGAATGACACAGATGATGGAGTTAATGATGTGAACAATGCTCGACAATAATAACAACCAAAATGGAGGAAACAATGGTCAGGGAGATCATTCAATTAGTAACCAAACATTGAATCATCAGACTATTTAGGCGGGCTCACGGCCTTTGATGCTAGTCTTCCCACCTAGGGTTGAGCCATAGGAGGATAATGAACCCACATTGATTGAATTACAAGAACAACCCAAACAGGATTGGCTTGATGCAGGACCTAGTTTTCAACATGATATTTCCCTTTGAGATTACATTAATTTGAGAATGAGACATAAAACCAACAAGGGTAATCATGAGCACCACAATGACCTCAGAAGGAAAGTAGGTAAATTGAGTTTTCCTTATTATGATGGGCTAGGAAAAACATTAGCATGAGCTTGGGTTCAACAATTTGACACTTATTTCTAGTTAAACCCTATGCCCAAAGATGAAGCAATAAAATACGCTACCATACACTTAGATGGAATTGCTCATGAATGTTGGTATCATGGAATGGTCACAATGGGCTATGACCAAATCACCTCTTATGCTTAATTCACTGAAAGAATGATTGAGAGGTTTTATGTTAAGGACCCTAAACTCCATTTAAAGGAGTTAGCTCAATTAAAATAGTGGGGCTCGTTGGATATTATATTCTTGATTTCCAGAGACTTGTTGTTCTGGTCACCAATATCTTAGAAAGAAGGTTGCTAGTCTTATTCATGGATGGGTTGATGGATCCATTGAGAGGAAAGGTCAAAGCTCTCAATCCAAGCTCATTACAAGAGGTGATAAAAAAATATAGGGATATGGACTCTGCCAACTTGAAGAAAAAATTTCAGTCTAAGGGTTCTACATCACATAATGATAAGAGCAAGAAACCTTTTTAGAAAGATTGACCTAAGAAAAATATAATGGATGATGAGACTCGCCAAGAGTTGAGAAGAAAGAAATTGTGCTACACTTGTAGAGAGCCATGGGAACCAGGACACAAATGTCTTAGTAAGGGCAAGGTGCACTATATTGAGATTGTTTTAGAAAGTGAGGAGGATGAGAACCTTGAGCATAATCAGGGCAGCACGCATAGTGAATCAGAGGACAATCAGTTGGATATCAATGAGACACCTCCTAAAGGGGTGAAGGATAATACACTTGTTACTATGTCAAGAGGATGGCACACTTGCTACTATGTCAGGTACTCCTAGATTCAACTCTTTCAAAATTTGAGGAGTGTTGCAAGGTTAGAGCATTACAATTTTGATTGATAGTGGGGCCACCCACAATTTTATTGACTCTGCTATGGTCACCATGAAGGGTTTGCAAACTAAAGAGCATGAGGGATTCAATGTTATGGTTGTAGATGGGTATCAAATTTCTTGCACATAGAAGGTTTCTCAGATGAACATTATAATTGGTAACTAGATAATTACTGATGATTTCTATGTGGTTGACCTTGGTGACACCAATTATCTTTTGGGTATTTAGTGGTTACACTTGCTTGGGAAGTATTCTCAAAACTTATAGACTATGGAGTTCGCATTCAAGATAGATGGTAGGAAAGTGGTATTCAGAGGTATGTCTAATGGATCTCCTAAAGTAGTTTCAACCAAACATATGGAGAGCATCTTTAGACATGGTGATGTTTCTTGGGAAACATAGTGTCGAATCTCCTCCAAGTCTATGGACATCGGCCCTAAACCTTATCTAGATGATTTGTAGAAAGTATTGAGCAGTCACATTATATTTTTTAGTGATAATATTCGTCTAGGTAGACCACCAGATAGAGGCTTTGAACATATAATTGAGCTAGAGGAAGGGGCTAAGCTAGTTATCACTACCACCTATCGACATCCCAAGAAATTCAAGGATGAGATTGAAAAGGATATCAAGGAATTGTTGGATATGGGACACATTAGGCCAATTCTGAGTCCTTTTGCATCTTCTATAGTGTTGGTCAAAAAGAAGGATGGGACTCAGAATGTGTATTGATTACCATGCATTGAATAAAAAGAAAATCAAGAATAGGTATCCAATTCCCAGGATCAACGAATTGTTAGATGAACTACATGGGGATGTTTACTACTCTAAAATAGACCTCATATTTGGATACAATCATATTAGAGTGCAGGATCAAGATATACATAAGACAACTTTCAGGTGCCACTATGGGTATTATGAGTTTTTGGCTATGCCATTTGGCTTGACCAATGCTCCCACAACATTTTAGTATTGCATGAATCACATCTTTAACAAACAGTTATAGAAGTTCCTCATGGTATTTTTCAATGATATATTGATATACAACAAAACTTGGGAGGACCACTTGAAACATTTGGATGAAGTGTTGGGAATAATGGAGGCACAATCACTGTATACCAAGGAATCCAAATTTGAGTTTGGGATGAAGGAGATTTTTTATTTGGTTCATATCATCAATGCACTAAGAGTATATAGGTGCATCAAGAGAAGATCCAAGCAATTTTAGATTGGTCACTGCCGAAGACACTCACAAAGTTGTGGGGGTTCTTTGGTCTATGCAGTTACTACATGTGGTTTGTCAAGGGGTTCTCACAACTTGGGGAGCCTCTCACTGACCTCACTAAGAAGGGTGATTTTAGATGAAATAGTGATGCTCAACAATTCTTTGACAAGCTAAAGGAGGTCATGAGCACATGTCCTATGCTAACATTGCCAAATTTTACCCAACCCTTTATATTGGAATGTGATGCATCGGGCAAAGGAATCGGTGCAGTATTAATGTAGAATATGCATCCCATTTCTTTTAAAAGTAGGAAGCTCAGAGATGCAGAGAATTTATATTCTATATACGACAAGTAAATGCTTGCAATCATGCATGCATTAGAAATTTTTAGGCAATACTTGGTTGGCGGGAAATTTGTGGTCATAACATATCATAATAGTTTGAATTACTTCCTAGAACAAAAGGACTTGAATGAGCGCCAACAAAACTAGGTTAGCAAAATCCAGGCATATGGTTTTGACATGAGTATGTAAAGGGAAAGAAGAATATAGTTGTTGATGCTCTTTATAGAAAGCTTGTCGTTTTCTCCTTGTGTAAGATTTTAGTAGATTGGATAGCTCTTCTATTAGTTGAGTACTACAAGAATGTTTTTTCGTATAAATTGATGGATGGAAAAATACATGATGATAGGTATAAGGTAGTAGATGGCATCATATACTACAAGGAAAATATTTTCTTGGTTCTAGAGTCTAAGTTGAAGTCATGAGAGATGTGCATGACACTCCTTTGGCTAGACATCTTAGGTTCTTTAAGAACTACAGGCAAATAAGAGAAAGGTTCTCTTGGAGAGGCCTAAAGGATGATGTTCTACAACATGTTCAAGAATGCACCACTTGTGAACAGAACAAGGAAAAGCACATTTTTTCCACTAGCTTATTGTAGCCCTTGCCTATTCTAGATCAGAAATGGAAAAGTATATCAATGGACTTCATCACCGGTTTTCTTAAGGTATAGGGTAGAGACTACATTTTTTTTGTGGTTGATTGGTTAATAAAATTTTCTCATTTCATGGCTATCTAATTAGAATATAAGGCACCTCCAGTGGAGGATTTGTTCTTTAGGGCCAAGTATTCAGGTTACATGGGTTACCAAAGAATATTTTTAGTGACTGAGATAGTCATTTTCTCAATGCTTTATGGCAGAAATTATTTAGGTTGTCAAGTACAAAATTAACCCCTAGCACCACTTCTGAATAAAACAAGGTAGAACACAATTTTCTCACTAGCTTATTATAGCCCTTGCCTATTCCGCATCAGAAATGGGATAGTATATCAATGGAATTCATCACCAGTCTTCCTAAGGTACAAGATAGAGACTGTATTTTTGTTGTGGTTGATCGGTTAACAAAATTTTTCATTTCATTGCTATCTCATCATAATATAAGGCACCTCAAGTGGCAGATTTTTTCTTCAAGGAGGTATTCAAGTTACATGGGTTACCAAAGAATATTGTTAGTGACCAGGATAATTGTTTTCTTAGTGCTTTCTAGGATGAATTATTTAGGTTTTTAGGTACAAAATTAGCCCCTAGCACCATCTATCACCCTCAGATAGACGGGAAAAAAGAGATAGTGAACAAGTGGATTGAGGGTTATCTTCTTACTTATGTTGCACGGTAGTAGAGAGCCTGGGTCATATGGTTGCATTTGGGTGAGTATTGCCATAATACAACCTATCATATATTCATTGGGATGTCACCTTTCAAAGAATTGTATGGATACGAGGCCTATTCATTTTTGGATGTGGCATTCAATGATAGTTGGGCACCTAAGACAAAGAATTGGATACAAGAAAATCAAGATATCCTTAAGCCACGTAAGGATAATTTGCACCACGCTCAGAATCAATATAGAGTGTATGCATACAAACATAGAACTAAGCGTACTTTCAAGGTTGGAGATTTGGTCTATCTTCATCTTCAACCATATAGATAGTCCTCCTTGAAGAGGAGTGGTGTCGAGAAGTTGAGACCGAGATTTTATGGGTCATACATGATCATCAAGAGAGTGGGTGAGGTGGATTGAGTTAGAATTACTAGAGAGTAGCAAGATCCACAACGTGTTTAACATTTTGTGCCTCAAGAAGGAACTTGGACAAAAGGTTGCAGTTTCAATTGATTTAACCCCACTTGATGAAGAGGGTAAGCTAGTTTTGATTCCAGGTGAGATTTTGGATGTGCGCTAGAGGAAGTTGAGGAACAAGATAATAAAGGAATATCTTGTTAGATGGAAGGATCTACTTGGAGCAGATGCCACCTAGGAGAACGAATAGATCCTTCAACATCCTAATCTAAAATTGTTTGTGGGAAAGCAATTCTAGGAAGGGAGGACTATAATGTCCCCTTCCATATGATGACCAAAAATATTATTAGCTTATTTAATTCCCATAAGATAATAATTAAAATTTGGGAATTATTTATTAATTAATTAATGTTATATTGTAAAAATAAAATATTTAATAATGTTAATTAATTAATTCTTTTATAAAGTCCAAAGTGGGACTTTATTATAATTTCCCGCCTAAAGTGAAAAATTAAATTATATAAATCTTCTTGGGCAGCTACTTCTTGGGAACTTATAAAAAGATGTTGGAGAAGGAATTACTAATTATTGGAGTTTTATTTTCTTTGTCATCTTTCGAGCTTGAGACTTCTAGGGTTTTGATGGTGAAAGAATTTCACCCTAGCCTGTTCAGAGAGGAAATCATACAGGTTTTCTAGATTGAGCTTCATTGCAAATTGAATGGTCTTCTTCATAGACCAAATTTGAGGAAATAAAATTGATACAAGGAGTATTTGTGCAAGGGTAAATGAAAGGGAAGAAAATGTTACATCTCTAATTTTCATGGGTTCCTTTCTCTAGGCTTGGAAAAGCATTAAAGTTGGAGCTTTTTAATTTTATTTTAGTCTACAAGAGGGTGTGGTTATTTGGAAAACCCTAGGCACTACATTTTAAGAGTATGTTGGGCCAAAAGATGTTGATATTTGGGTATGTGCAGGATCATGATGGGCCAAAAAGTGGCAATATGATGGGTATGTGGCTGACGAATTCTTTTTACCCAAAATTGATGAAATGAAAAGGGTTTTTAAAGGAGATTCTCAGCTTTCCACCAATATAAATTATGCTTTACTTTGAATTTAATAAGTAATTATTATTCATTTTCTATTAGAATTGTGACTAAAGTCCTAATTAATAGGCTGATTGAAAAACATCTATAGCTTTGAAACGGTATCACATTTTTTGAATCCAAAACATGTCACATTCTATGCTTCGCATACTATAGGATTAAAAAAAGAAAATTTTAATTTCATGATGTTTTGACCAAGTTAAGATGGTTAGACATACAAGTTTTTTATATTTTTAAAAGTTGTAATAAAAGAATTCATAATTAATTATTTTCTTGGAAAAAAATTACAAAAAATATGCATCACATGGGACATGAGTCCATCTACTTATATCTAAAATATTATTAAATAATATTATCATTTTATTGTGGTTAGGGTGTCGGTATTGCACCTACTTCTTATTTTTTCCGAAATTGAAGTACTGCATTGAAATTTCAAATTTTCACCAAATAGATTTTTGTTTTTAAAACAAACCCTAGTAGTTTAGAAACTACATTCAATTTTCTATAGATTCTATTCTTACATATTTTTAAAAATAATATGGATAACTTATTCAAATTTTAATGTTAAGTTGCCTAACTTTGATTTTTTTGAATTTTTGCCACTTAAGGGTCTATTTTTTCCATGATGATCTTGCACAAACCCATTTGGGTGAGTTTATTGGATGATATTGCCAGTGTCATGGGTCTTTTGACTTATTTTTCATCTTTTGATAGGGTGCTATAATATTCTCAGAAGATAGTGGGTGGAGTAGAGGGTTAGCATGGTGTAAATATCTAGAAGGGAGTCATAGGTTTAAGACAATTCAAATACCCTTGTTTCCTCATTTAAAGAAGCCTTTTGTAGTGGTGTGAGTGTCCTCAATGGAGGGCCTAACTATTTGTTCCCTAAACACAACTCTATTCAACCTCTTGTGCATTATATAATCCACGCATTAAATTTTGGAAGTGTATGTTGGTCATAAAAGGGGGTGCTTGGACTTATGGAGGCTAGATGTTGGTGATTTATGAGGGCATTTACCATCTAAATTTTTTGTTAGTTGTTTCATATCTAGAGCGATCTTAATCAAGTTCCATATAACTCTCAAATTCATGTCAAATATTGTTCTCAATCTAAGTGATAAATAGTGAAATCATATGTGCTTGTTGTTACTCAGTTTATGTCTACAAATAGGGGTTTGTTAGAGTCTATTCAGGGTTTATGTTCATGGTAGGAGTTGGGTATGTTGTCATTATGTCTTATGGTGCATACTCCTCTTATAATTTTTGTATTTAAACTTCTAGAATGTCTAAACCAATATGCAAATTAACTCTGAAAGTTGTGATTGTTGAGTACTTTCTACTCTAGGCAAATTGGGCTTTGCAAATGTAAACACTCTACAAATATTGTTTGGTCAATGACACTGTGTCTCCAGATATACGCCAGATGCAATTTATTGCTCACAGTAGATCTCTCATTGTTAATGTATAAGTATGATACAAGTTTCTAATGAATGTATTGACCTGATATAACTTTTTGAGCATCTGTATGTTATTAAATCTGCCTTGTATGAATTCTTATCAATAGTATTCATGCATGTATTTGACTGTAACAATAATTAAGGCAAAGTTGTTGTATTAAGTTTGATAGAGTAGAATATCCATCAAACTGGGAAAATAATTGAAAAATTTCAAACTCTCTTGGAAGGTACTTTACAAGGAGTAAAAGGAAGATAAAGAGAGACAAATAGAGATATAGAGATATATAATAGGAGATATGGAGTAAATACAAGAGAGGTAGAGATAATTAGATATAGATAAATATGGAGAGGGATATGAAGATAGAGATGGAGGGGACAAGAGTGAGAGAAAGGACGTGATAGAGACAGGTAATAGAGAGAGAGGTATAGAGATAGGGAGAGATAGAGAGAGATAGGGATGGAGAAATAAGGAGTGTGGGGTAAGTGAAAAAAGATGGGGGCCAAAAAGGGGTCTTAATTGGTCATTTTTTTCTAAAATTGAGAAATATTGACCTTGGATGAGAAATTGAGGATAGTTACACTCAAAATTTTAAGATGCAACAAAAATAATGTTTGTAGTGCTTTGAGTCTACTTTCTAAACTACTTTTTAAAAAAAAAATTGTATAGATTAAGGGGTTCAAAAAAGGGAGCCACATAAATTATTGGTGTTGTTTTTGTCAAAAAAACATAATATGGCATCTTTTGTGGCTCCCTCAAGTAGTATTCCCTTCACTTTGGGGGACCTTTGAATCCGTTGTCGCCCTCTTCTCCTGTCGCCCATGCTTTTGATCCTCTAGATATGAATGACCCAAATATTTCTTCTAGTGTGGTGCCCTTTGAGTTTGTGGATGGGTGCAAAAAAATGGCTAACCCCTTTCATGTTTGCTCAGATTATTGTTGTGAGGTTACAAGACATAATAACCTAGCCAAAATAACCCTGGATAGAATAATACAATCACAATAACCCATGGACAAAATAACCCAGGTTCATAATAACCCAAGCCAAAGTAACCGGTGGTCAAAATAACCCATGGACAAAATATCCCCATAGGAATATAGAGAAAGGAAAAAAAAATTTATAAATTACATGGGTTATTTTGTCCATGGCTTATTTTGACCATGGGTTATTTTTTCCATGGATTATTATGACCCTGGGTTATTTTGTCCTTGGGTTATTATGGCGGGGTTATTGTGTCTAGGGTTATTATGGTCGGGTTATTATGTCCTGATACCATTTTCATGATCATGCTTCACTGAAAAAACCTAGTCCGACCAAGCCTCCTAAGTCTTTTGTTCCCCCCCTCCACGAAATTTGGTTTGTGGTTCTCAATCTAGCGACATCCATCTTTCGTTTGGGGATTCTTTAGTCTCTTTCTCCAATGAACTAGTAGATTTTTTCTTATGTAATGGTTTATTGCTACTATTACTGAGGACCATGGAAATCATTCTGTGGTGTTGAGATGTTTGCATAGGTTCCCTTTAGTGGTTTCAGTTCTTGATTGGATCAAATGCACCTAGAGTGGTCTTTCTCTCCTTGCTATAGAATCTTTGGATTTTGGATTTTTCCTTATAACCTTTTGTACTTCAGAGGATTGTAATTATGTTTTGTAGAATGGGCCTTGGTTCTTTGGGCACCTGGGCCTCTTTATTTCTCCTTGGTCACCTTTCTTTGATCCTACCACTACCAAGATTACTCTTATTCATGTTTGTATTAGGATTTATAAATCATCCCTTGGTTCTGCGAAATTCAGACTCATTGAGCAATATGATCAACTAGGTGGGGTCTTTTGTCAAGATGAATTCTGGCCCAATGGCTATGAATCATAGATTTTATAGGGTTTGTGCCATGGTGGATATATCAAAACCTCTCTCTCACTCCATCTAGATCCATTCTTCTCATGGTGTCTGGACTTAGTTTTTAAATTATGAGGGTTTTTATTTTCAATGCTTTCGTTGTGACAATTTGGGCCCCAAAATTGAGGCTTGTTCCCTCAAACATTTGGTTGGAGCAAGGAATGTTTTCTTGAAGAAGTGGGTCAGAAAGGGTGGTGATTTGGATACTAAGTTCATTTGGAACAATCATGGTGAGTTTTTTATCCTTCCTAGGTTTCTGAGCAAAATCTAGACTGATCGACAACTCCCTCTTCTCTTCCAATTGTTCTTGTCCATGAGAGTCCTCTTGATTCTCCTTCTAGGTTGGAGGAGGATGGTTTTGATTCTGATGGAACCTATCCTTTCATGGAGGACTTGGATAAGCAGGCTCATGATTGCTTTGATGATTTCATGCTGGATCCTCCTATAGGACTTGGGATTTCTCAATCTTTAAATGGTAAATCAAAACCTGACTGTAGGCCAAATTGTATCATTAGGAGGAAGTTTGAAGCTGAAAATCTTCACATTGAAGGTTTAGAAGTGGTGGAAACGGGCTCTCAGTAGACTTTGGATGTGCTTCTCCTTTGAAACATTCAAAAGGTGTAGCATTTTTGTGGCTTTTGAGCCTTTTCTGCTCTTTTTGTGAGTCTTTGAGTCTTTGTATCATCTCTGGAGATGTGTTTTCAGTTTTTATCCCTCTGTAGGCTTCTTTAGTTCTCCTTTTCCCTTCTTAAGGCTATTGGCCTCCTTTGTTTCTTCTCTACTATGTTGCAAAATTTTGTAATGTTTTATTATTTTTTAATAGAGGGAGTGGGCCCCTTCCCTCACAGTTTATGAATAAAAAAAAAATCCATTATCATGTTCCTTTTCACTTCATTCGATCCCATCTCCAATATTTATGATATCCAAAAGATATGTTTTTTGAGAGATGTCCATTAGAATTGACTCATCACCTTTCTTAATTCTAGCAATGTATTTTGATTCTTTTTTATTACTTCACATTCTTTGAGTTATAAGAATACGTGTCTTTCATTACATAATTTAATATAGTTGCTATTGTATTACTATCTTTGGTAATTAATAACTACCATTTCTATTGCTCATTTTATGTTTATATTAATATATTATATGTTTCTTATTTCACTATTATATTTATAAATTCATTTTAGTTTTATAGATGTGTTAATACTTTGAGTGTTATATTAATTATAATAAATATTTAAATTTATATTTTAATATTTACATTGTTATTTATTTATTTGCATTTTAATGCTTATGTTTTTAGTGTTGCAATTTCAGGGGCATGACAGTCTACCCTCCCAAAAATTGCTTGTCCTCAAGTAGTCACAAAATAGGGTTCTCCCTAATTTACCAAGCTCCAAAATCAACCTTATAGATTTTTATTGCTCCCTCTTATGACGTAATTAGCTTTTGTTTTGATACTTTGATGCATTTAGGAGTTCAAAAATCTATATCTAGTCATGATTGTCTTGGTTATGTCTGACTTACTACTACAATGATTTCTTTAGAGAGTGATTGTTATTATACTATTAACAAGATTAATTCTATCCTCTTATGTACTACTATTTCCCAGTAAATTTCAAACCCAAGGGTTGGAAATTGGAAAGACTTGTTACTTAAGACAATTTTTCTCTTATTTCATCACCTCAAGGATTTTAGGCAATAATTCAAACCCTTCTAACCTTGTTGAAAAATTTAATGGAAAAAATGTTTCATCCTTCATCATGATACATTTTCAAAGAGATTGTGAATAAAAATTTCCTTTATTATGAGTTGTACCCCATTTTTTTCCCTACATCATCAACTAGGAGTATTTCCATTAAATCAAGTATAGGCTATTTCATATAATCATTCAAACAAGGTTTGAGGCAAGGTTGATTCAAATAAGGACATAATAGCTTATAGGTGCTTGTAATACCTAATCTAGACCAATCATCTTGTCATAGACTCGTCAATGACAGTATACATTTCCTAGATAATACTTAAGTACCAATTTATTGAATTGATCAAGTCAATAAAATAGTTTAGCATTTGTAATCAAACAATAGGTTTACACTAATATCAATTCTTTTCCAACTTCTAAATTAGTTGGAGGTTGTTACTCCTCTTATAAGATTATTGTCATATCTTGGAAATGTATTGTTTGTCTTTCCTAATTCATTTTAAAGAATATCAATTTTACCCAAGTTTGAAAAGTGGGAATGATCTTGGGATTTGTGGGTTATAGACCCATGATGTAACTTAGCATAGTCCTATGTATTTATTTTGTTGTAGATTGATTTGTATCAGGTTCATGAATGTAGAGCTACCTAATTAAGAAAAGAACTTAGGAGAAGAATACCTTAGATGAGGTGATCTACTCTAGATATTATATATAGGAGTGAATTTGGTTCACAAGGTAAGATCACTATACCGAATTTGTATGTTGCAAGGTAGATTATATTTGGTATGAACTTGATTGTACATTTAATCTTGTTCCAAATGAATAGAAAAAATACTTTTTATTTGAATGACCATGTTGTTGCATTAGATATATTTGATATTTTAATGGCTTGATTTCTTTATGAGTGATTGTTTCTTATTGATTCATCCCCCATATTCATTTCTTGAAGGAGTCAACACTCTTCATGGTTGCCCTTGATAGAAATACTTTACTTACAAGTTTATTGTTAGATTCATTTCCTATTGATGGTTTCTTTACAAGGAGGTGATTCCCATCTTTTATGTTTTATTGCTGAGGTAGTCATAGCCTTTCATGTTTGTAGGGTCACAAATTTTCCCCTTTTTACCCATCTTCACTATCTTCGAGACCCTGCTTGAAGCATCTTATGAAACTACTTAATATTCTATCCTTAATTAGATCCCTCAAATGATGGTAAGGATGAGATTCTCACACCTTCCCACTTAAATAACTACAACTCTTCATTATTCAATTTTAGATAATTTTTCAAATAAAGTTTTTAACATTTTCATATTTTTTAAGCTTAAAGTAATCACAAACATACATGTAATGATCTTGTTGAAGACACACAAAAAAAACACATGGATATGCTTAATACAAATAGTATACATGTGAAAGATACATAAATACATATAAGATATGAAGTATCATATAAAGCATGAAGCATATATATAATATACAAGGTATGAAGCATACATGTGGATACACATAATACATGAAGTATACACAGGAAGCATGAAGCATACATGTGAATACACATGAATTAGGAAGCATATGTACATGAATACATGAACTACATGAAGTATACATAGGAAAAATGTGGAGCATACACATGAATACATGTAAAGAATAACACATTAAGCAAGAAGCATACACATGAATACATGTAAAGTATACACATGAAACAAGAAGCATGTACAAGTGAATACACATAATACATAAAGTATACATAGGAAGCATGAAGCATACACATGTCATACATGAAGTATGTAACGCCCCTCCGTACCTCGTCCTAACCTTGTTATCATGAGTTGTTCTTTTGAGTCATGCTTACAGCTGGTGTTGAGTTCGGTCATTTCTTTAATGGTGAAGTTACAGGCCTTGATTATCGAAGATAAAAGATTTATTAAACTAAAGGATAAACAAAATAATTATTTTAAGTTATTAAAATGAAATATAATTATTCTCTTGAGTGTTCTAGTTTGTAACAGACTTCCTTGCATGGAATATTCATTAAAGTTTTGATGGTGTGGAGGCGGTTACAAACAGTATTAATAATCTGATAAATAGATAAAAGAACAATGCTTTAATGTTCCAATTTTTAAATAGGATTTAAATATAAGATATTCCAAGTGAGAATCACGAGTCAAGCTAGAGAGTTCTCCTTAATTTAAGAAATGTCTTCCTTTTATGGAGGAATGAATTTTAATACATCAGATTGTAATTGGTTGCATGTAACGGTTTTTATAACCGCTTTGCACAAAAAAATCAATGGGATGGATATTTCAAGATTCTACCATGCAAGTCAAGGAGATACTTAAGGATTGTAACTGACTCATAAAAAAAAAAAGAGAAGACGACGGCATGAGTGGAGGAAATTAAGGAGATTCATTTCAAAAAAAGGGCAGCAAGTTGCCGCTTGGCAAGAGGATGAGGAGTTCACACCCATTTGCCAACATCAGATATGTGATTAATTTAGAACATGATGGAATTCTCTTTTTTGGTGCAGTGCATAAGATTTTGAGTAATTTTTGGTCTGGGAAGAATCTGCTAGGAGGAGCGGATAGAGGAAAAAGGGTTGCACATTTGTAAAGGAGAGAAATCAGTGGTTATCAAGGACAGTGGACATCAAAATGAGGGATCAGATGTTTCTCATCTAGGTGCTCATTCATTGGGAAATAACTTAACATGGATTTGAGGGTCAGACTTTGAAAAGGGAGAGGCTGGTAACAAAGCAAAATGGGGGAGATTTTTAGTTGCAGTGGGAAAGTAGTCCTGGCAATACTTTTAGCTCTGAGGTTTACAACTATCCAGGTTCCTCTTTTAATCCTCCTGCTCATTCAGATTAGAACATGAATGTTAGTATGGAAGTATTGTAAAACATTAATTTCTAGCTTAAATGATTTTGAATTCAAACAAAATCTATAAAGAAAACAAGGAGAATTAAACTTAAAAAAAAAATAGTAATCTGGGTCTTTGTGCTGAGTCTCGGTACCAAAATAGATAGTCAAATTGATATAGGTTTCATAATAAATATGTTTATCTAATAATTATATTTACCAAGCCAGATCTTGTTTCTTTCTCGGATAAGTTTCCTGTATGGATTTAGATTAGTACATTCTGTATATTATTTGGTGTGCCATAGAGTGCTAATTAAACAATCTTTCCACCAATATCCAATATATGAGATTCGTTATTGAATAGGTTGTGTGTGTCAGCCAACCAATCAATCTTATGTTTTCTCATTTGAAGTTTTCTTGAGTTACTGCATAGCTCTCTCTGATTTCAATGTCATCTTGTCTCTGCTGTAGCACTTGAACTTAACAGGAAATTTTAAAGAATTAAATATCCTGTTTGTTTCTACTGATAATCTGTCATAGTTCCAGCACTTGAAAATAACAATAATAAAAAAAAAAGCAAGTAGATGGCAATACTTTCAAATTCCAATATTCACTTTCTAATATACTTGGCAACCTATCACAGTTACAGTATTTTGAACTGAGGCATTGTACAAAATTAAATAGCTCCTTGATTCCATTCTCAACCTGTCATGGTAGCAACTCTAGAACATGGTGGAGTGTATAGAATTAAATAGCTTCCGTGATTACATTGTCAATCTTTCTCAGTTGCGGAACATGATCATATTAGGAAGTTTAAAGATAAAATTTATCTTCTTGACTTTGTGGATAATTTATCATAGTTGCAAATTTCAAACTTAGGAGGGTGCGAACGTTTAGATAAGCCTCCTAATTCATAGGCAATCTGTTATTGTTACAAATTGTCTACAGGATATAATCATTTGTAATGCATGATGATTTTGGTGTCATCTTTCTCGGATTCTATCTTTATTGTCATTTACAGTTGCTTTCACATTGATCGTTGGAGTCAATAATCTATTTGATATTGATTGAATCCTATCCTTATAGCAGTCTGAAGACTACTTAATCTTAAACTATATATTGTCGATACTCTTCTTGTGTATCGACAGGGTGTAATCTAATCTAATAAATCTTAAGATCTCGGTACTCTCCCTTGTGTCGGCTGGATTCCTTTAAGCACTCTGTGTTGCATATTAATCTTTTACCTTATTTGAATGGTGTGATATGAGTTGTATTTTTTAGCATGCTATGTATGGTTCACTGGCAATATGAGCCATTTCCATAGCTCATGACTATGCCACATATGCATGTAGAATGGCGCTTATCATTTAGTTAGTACTTGGGAATTTCTAAATCTTAATACAATGAAATTTGACTATGCATTGGGAAGCCCCTTAGTCTTAAGGTATTAAAAAAAAAATCGATATACATTACACCTGTATTCTTGCTAAAGGAATAGAAGAGGTTAGTCATAGTCTTGGTATGCTTCACTTTATAAAGCAACCTCCGTAGAAAAGTAAAATAAAATTAAGCTCTTTTAAGTTTAGGAAAGAAAAGAAAGTCAACGTGGAATTCCTTAGCTTAAAGTTATCCCTTAAATAATGTAAAGAGAGTATATTCCCATGTTCCCTACAAGGAATCTTTAAAACTAAATTATTTTAGTATGAATAGGTTTCCCTTAGATTATTTCCTTTCTAGGGAAAAGTAAAAAAATATTGTATGTGGGTAGGAATAGTATAAATATTGGTATATAATTCCTTCATGCTTAAAATTCTTTTGAATTACTTTTAAGATAAATTACTTTCACGGTATAAATTATATACAATTTATATGTAAATAAGTAAGCAAACAAATAAATAATAGATAATTATTGATAAATTGATATATGGATGTATTTAATGTATGTAAGTATGTTTAGGGAAATACATGAATACATTGAAGTTAAATAGTAAAGGATTTCTACCCTCTTGGTATTTTTATTTATTTATGTAAATCAAGAAATGTAGTTTCTTAGAGAAGATTGATAAAGCATAAAAGATAAATGATGTTAGTGTACAGTATAAGAATTACTTTTATAAGAATTACCTTGAATTTTATGATTTAGTGTTAATCATAAAACGAATGTCTTATAAACCTACCTTGCCTCTATGTTTTCTTATGATATTGAGTGGTTGTGGAAACAAGTGAATGGTCATTTTTGGAATGAATGTGGGTATTGTTCGAATATGTAATCCTTATGCAAGTGACTATTAGGAGTCTTCTAGAGGCTAGGTGGAAATTCTTTTCTTGTTGGGAAACCCTTGTTTTAGTGATTTATCAGTCTTCCAGAGAAAGGGAAAGAAAGGTGTTGCTTTATTATTGGCCTTCACTTTTGGTTCTTTGTGAACTATTGCTCGTATGATCTATTTGATGATTGGGTTTAGCCTTGCACTTGAAAATAGTTTCGTTATGAGTATTTTGTGTAGGATGGTGTATGCCTTGCTTATTGCAATTTAACATGTGACTTTATATGTTGTGCATGGGGGCTTACCCTGATAGTGTCTTTTGAGTTTTGTTGTTCATAAGGGGAGTGGCTTTCAATGGGGGCCGAGACCTAGAAGAGGTCCCAGGGTAACTCATTGGAAGTTTATTAATCAAGTGAAAACATTAATATTTAATTAGGGGTTTTGGATAGAATCACACATTAACAAGATATAAGTGAATGCCTCACTCATGGCTCAAGTGCTTGTATGGGCTTGAGATGAGTTGAGAAGGCCTAGAATGGAAAAATCATTATCTTGTCTTTATGAAAGATAATCGATGCCGCATTGGATTGTATGTGGGGCCAGGTTTCGTAAGAGGTCACCAGGGTAACCCAAGTTGGGGGCCGGGGCCTAGGAAGATTTGCCAGGGTAACCCATGCAACATTGCGATGACACTCTTCCTTTAACCACTATGTATGCTTGTTTCCCTGTATGTTATTCTTGAGCCTCTGGAAGCATATGTTGGAATTTGTATGTTGATGCTTTATTGGTTATTCCTTATGTTGGGCACATCTTGTGTTGGTTATGTCTTGTGCTGGAGATTGTCGTAATTTATTGTGGATCTTGTTGTAAAGTCTTGTATCCTTGTTTTGTATGATGGTTATTGTTGGGGATCCTTCTCGTCATCTCTTAGCATAGGGGGTGGGCCTTCGGGTCCACGTTGTTGGGTGGAACGTGCTATGCACCCCATTGGGTCCCCAGTCATTGATTGTGAAGTGTGAAATTGTACCTTGCAGTGTCTCCTGAGTTGTACCAAAGTTGGATCCAGTATTGCAGCTTTGTACTTCTTCATTTCAAATGTATCATTCTATTTTATTGTATCTTCCCCATTTATGTTGGGAAGCGGCATTGTAATATTGTAACCCTTGCTTAATGTGTTGATCATGTTCATGTTATTTTATGGTTACTGGTGTATACTACCTTTCATATGATGTAATGATGTTGTTGTGAAAAGAAATGCAGTCTTGTAAACCCGAGGGATTTGTTATATGTAATTCATGTTTAGTTTCATATCATGTGACATATGATTATTATGATGTATGTTAGTACTTAAAAAAAAAATTGGTGCCATAAATGATAGATGTATTGTATCCTTTGGGGTTGCTTGGCGGGCCATTACAAAGTATGCATATAAATACACATACACAACATTCATACATGTAATCCATAGAGTATGCAAATGAATATACGAAGTGACCAAGTATACACATGAACACACATAAGTCACAAGAATGCACATAAGTCATTAAGTATAAGTAACAAATTATTCACATGAACACACATAATTTTGCAAAGTATACACTTGAACACAATTAAATTGCAAAGTATATAGGTAAATCACAAGGTATACACATAAGTCATAAAGTGTTCACATGAATTCACATAAGCCACAAAGTATACAAGTAAGTCACAAAGTATTCACATGAATACATGTAATATGCATGAATGGAATACACATAGAAATGCATTATTATCCTACTTAATAAGGTCGAATGAGTTAGTTCTAATTTAATGGCAATTAAAGTGGGTATGTCCCGTATGATGGATGGAACATGCTCTGATACCACTATAATGTCCCTCACTTTATTTGCTATAAATTTTTCCCATAAATCACAAATTCAAATAAATTAGGATTAGGGTTTCATCTCACCAAATAAATATTTCTTTAATGATGCAATCTTCGATTGGAATCCTGCATTCATCACATGAACAATATATACAAATATATATGCTTTTTAGAGTTAGACAATTGCATCACATCCATAGATTATCAACAAAGCAAACATATTAGAATTATGGGAGAAGGGACATGATGGGTCCACTCAAAGCCATATACCAAACCTAATAGGTTGTATACCACAAACCTCCTCCTTGAAAACTTTTATTTTCTTTCCCCATCAAGGTCATGACTCCTAAAAGAAACTTTCCATCTTGGGGAGTTAGGTAAGCATCATAAGTGGGCTCTATCAACTCTTTTC
>VDFB02058242.1:214506479-214554144 GCA_007258455.2 Sequoia sempervirens
ATTCATGGTTGTTTCCTCCAAGGCAGTTGTATCTGGAACTCTTTTTATGATTAAGTCTCCTCTTACACTTGGGGCACATTTTGCAACATTAGGCTTTTTAGTGGTTGGGGCTAAAGCCCAAATAGCAAGAGTGTCCCACTACTAACTAAAATTTGGCCCCTCTAAAGACAATGTGACTTCTTCTTCACTATTAAAAATGGGGGCATCTTGTCTTCTCACAGTGTCAAAATCAATTTTTGATGCCAGGTCTCATTCTGGGAGTAATAACACTCCACTCTTTCTCACCAATGCCCTGCCCTCTTCTGCAGAAATGTTCGAATACTTGACCTTCATTTCATCTTAGAACTCGGCTTCAACAACCTCTTGGGGATTTTCGGGGCTCTCACTTCTCCTTGTTTTCACCAATGTTGCATTATCATCCTTCATTTCTCTCCATACACATTCCTTGAAATCTTGTGTCTTGACAAATTGATCGTCTTCCATAAATCTTTCATAGGCTTGTAATCTGACATCCTCAAAGTTATTTACTCCACTTAGGTCAGCTTTGATCGACTTAAGGCTCATAGTCTATGATATTATTTCCCCTTGAGGAGATGAAATCCCCTGCATTATTTCCTCATTAGTTATAGCAATTTCATCATCTGACTCCTATGTAAGATAGTCAACCAGACCAGAAGCTTCAACCTTTTGCTTCTTTATTGATGGGCATGGCTCCCTTGGAGGGGATGATTTTCTAATTGGAGAATCCAATTCAATTATTTTAGGGGCAGAAGAATGCTACAGTGACAATGGAATTGGAGGTAGTTGTTGTTGTGGTGAATGCACTTTTGACTCCCCAGATTGTGTAGGAGTAGCAATTGTTTTCTACTTCCTTATTGTGCATTTCCTCCTTGAATATATGTGCACCTTCTTGGAAGGTTGCATAACTAACTCTCCCTCTGTCATAGGGGCCTTCCCCTTATCTTGCACAACTTTTATCTCCTTTAAGCTTGCCACTACTTTGTCAAAATTATGTATCACAGCTTCAATATTTAAATTTGGGTCACTAATTTCTGACAAAGCTTTAAAATTAGGCTTCTTAACCTTAATTTCTCTTTCCAATTTCACAAAAACACCCCACTTCTTCATTTTGTCAATTTGGACATCAAGATCAAAAATATTTCTAATGAGGTCATCAGGCATAGTGTGGGTGTGAACATACCAACCTCCCCTATTTCTCTTCATTAACCAAACTATGAATCCCTCAGGGTCTTATGTCCTATATGCCTAGATCTTCATATTGTAATGATTGAGATAGTGCACAATATTTCTCCATCCATATGTAATCATGAAAAAATCATCAAACACAGTGTATGTAAGGAAGATATTTCCCTTTCACTTCTCGTCCAGGAAGAAATCATCTACATTCCCTAGTTGCCACATCACCTCCAAAAACCCAATCCCTAGAGGCACTTCCCTAGGGAGTATGTGGGGAATCAATTGTGTGCCAAATACCCTTAGAATTGTACAATTTTTATAAGGAATTGCATCCCTCTAGTTGTGAGCAATATTCAAATTAGGCCTCCTTTCAGTTAGCCTCAAAAAATCATGTAACTCCTTGGGGATCCTAGCTACATCCACCATTAGAGCCTATCTCAATTTGGTGGAAAAAATATTTGTAGCAATCACATAGTTGGGATTTTGTTCATTCCTATCCAATATGGAGGTCCATGACTGTACCAACATCTCAATACCATCTACAACCCTTTTAAGTTCCATCTCCCAACCAAAATAGTCGACACCTTTGAAAAGAAAGATATGCATAAAGAGTGAAAACCACCAAATTATGACACCAAGTTTCCCACCCTTCAAGGCCACCAATCCTTTATGAATTTCCTCTACTATATAGGTGGTAAAATCATATAAGGTATTTTTTGATGGGAATTTTTGCATCTTCTCAACACATGCAATGCACAAGTGCACTACCTCTCTTGAAAGGAAATATCCAACAACAAGTTGTTGAAAACTACCCCAAGGCCTCTTGGGTGTCAGGTCATGACATCCTTGGAATAATTCAGTTGGTTCAATGTGATCTTGTTGGTAATCATAGGGAAGCCTTACGTAATTTAAGTTGGAGGGAATTGACTCTTTGAATGGAGTTTGTAAAATTTCTGAAGTGTTGCTCTATTGCTGTAAGTTTAGGACAACAGTCTCAAACTCCACTTTGATCTTTAGATTTGGCTTTACAATGTGCAATGAAATTTACTTAAATTTACTATTTAAAATAAAATTCAAAAGGGTAGGGGAAGGGAGAAGTTCCTATCTTTAAAACTACTGATGAACAATGACAATGGAGGATACTAGAGTGGATAGCCAAGCTAAAACTAAATTCCACTTAACCAGATTAATTCACAGTCTCATGAAACTAGTGCAATCTTCTAAGGTCTGCAGATTTCAACCATTCATTCACTATAAAGTATGAAAAAAAGATAGAATTTAAGTGTAGCATTCAAGTAATGTTCAGTCTAGCTTTACACTATAGTTTATCATCAATAAACAACAAAAAGCATGAACAAGGAAGGGCATCAACACAGTAAAATAATTCACCATCAATGAACAACACTAACTAATCTACTAACAGTAGGCTAATACATAGAAAAACAAAGTAAATCTACTCAAATTCACTAACTAAGAGGAGAAGAATCATGAAACATGAAGTTGGAACTTAATAATCCACCAAAATTAATGAAATTCTATTAAAATTCCAATAACATGTTTTTACAACTCAACTCTTTCTTGAAAATGAGAGGAGACCCCCCTATTTATAGTGTCCAAAAAGAAAAATGAATGGCCAAGATTTAATCTCATTGTGTGGCCAAGATTCACTACAAATTAGGGTTTCACCTACCCCCAAATATTTTACAATATAAAATTACATTTTGTCCTCTAGCCTATTTTGTCTTCTTGTGGGTAGCACTATAGCATTTTTGTCTTGTAGCTGACTGCCCTTGCTGCAACTATATTGTGATGAATTCTTCATCAATCACTAGATTTCCTTCATGCTTCTTCATAGTAGCATATTCTACGAACTTTTTGATCAATGTTTGAAGCTTACTCTAGTCCATAATGTCAGTTTGAAGCACTTGAAAGTTCAATTTCTTTGATCAGCCAGTAATTACATCCTAGTCCTTATCACATTTGGGAGTGTTCCTTATAACTTGCTCAGATTGGGCGAAGGCATGAGCAGTGAAATGCATGAAGTTTGGCATGAGGACATCGGTAGCTCCATCCTCCATCTTCTTGAGGAAATGTGGCTTTTATCTTTTTCAGATCTATCTTGATGGAGGGCATGTTGAAATCTATCATTAGCTTGAGGTATTCTTCATAGGCCATCCGGGTCTCTTTGGCCCAATCAATATAAAGCTCCACTTCATGGAGCACCCATTCTAGGATCTCTCGTCTATGATCGAAGCCCATCTTCCATGTTTCCATGATCCAGTGGTCATCCTTTGCTAGTGCAAGCTCCGCTTCCCACATTTTCTCAGGCATCTTGAGGATAGCTTCAATTTTAGGATATGCAATCCTATATAGCTTTGGGAAGTCAGTGCAAAACTTTCTTGTGCCTTCTAGTTGTTTTTTCACTTCTAGGAACTTATTTTTCATTCTAGCGGCATGACTGATACCCATATTTCCATTGTATATGACTCATTGAAACTAATCCTCAGTTTCCTTGGTCCAGTTCTTTCTCCTTTCTAATTTGTTGATGTGGTCTTGGGATAGTAGTTGTGGTGGCACTTATGACGTGGTGGGCAGCTCTTTGGCAGATGACCATTGTTGTATATAGGCTATTAAATATGTCACTTGTACCTTTAATTCCTCCTTGGAGGACTTGTCCTTATGCATTTGGTGCACAATAGTAGCAACTAAGCCTTGAAGATAATCAATATTTTGTTCCCTCATGGTTTTCCCTAGATCAATAGTGGAAATATTATAGCTAACTCCTTCTTCCACCATAGGGGTCGCTATCTACACCATTCTTGATCCTGAGGCATCCATTGTCAAGTGGGATCTTACCCTTGGTTTCTTTTCTTTCTTTTTGTTGATTTGTTCATGAGCCAAAATGGCTTCCAGCCTCACCTTTGGATCCATAAGAGTAGTGGTTTTCTTTTCCAATTTCTTTTCCAGCCATTCGGGCATCTGGGACACCTCCTTTGGTGATTCATGATCACCCTCATCCTCTTCTTGGGTATGTTGAATTTCCATTCCCTTGCTGCCTGGAGTCTTCTGTTATGTATTTTCTTCCTCTTCTTCATCTGAATCTTGAATAAATACCATTTCTTTCTCTGGGGATTGAGTGGTTGTATGTTCCTTGGGGCTATCCTCCCCTTCAGAGGTTTTCTCTTCTTCTTCTCATTGCACATGCTCTTCATGGTTCTTTGCTTTCGAGCTCTTTCTTATCTCAGCCTCCTCTTGAGGCTTGTCTTCTTCTTCCTTTTCCTCTTCCTTTTCTTCTTCTTCATGCAAAGGAGACATTTCTTCATCATGTTTAGGGCTCTCATCTTGTTCCCTAGTTGGAGGCTCTATGTTTACCTCCATTTCATCATCTATTTATTTCTTTTCTTCAGAGGGTGGTCTCTCAATTTATTCACCAACATCCCTCAGTTGTTTCGCAAGTTCCTCCTCAAGCTCCTTATCAGAGGTTTTCATGATGTATTTTGCACCAGGGTCTTCGGTGTCTTCCTTAGAGGACTATGTTTCTTCCTCTTCATGCACCACTTCATCAATTACTAGGTGTTGATATTTAGGTTGCTCATGATAATCATCTGCTTCTTCCTCCATTTCTTTGGCTACTTCCCTTTCTCGTTTCTTGAGATCTTCAGAAATTTTCATTGTGGCTTCCATTTTTTGTGGCTCGATTGGAGGGGGAGGAACGGGGAGAGAAACAACAACTTGCACTATGGCAGCCTACACTGTTGGATTCATCAACACCCTAGAGAGATTTGTTTGTTTGTTTTGCATGTGCCTAGCAAAGGCCTCTAGGAGTGAGAGGGTGGGCATTGTTGTTGTTGCAATGGCTAATAGAAGGGTCATTGACAGAGACATGGAGGTAGAAGAGAGCAAAGAAGTGGTGGTAGAGGAGGAATCTACCACCAAGATTGGTGCAGTAGGTGAGGTAGAAGCAAGGTGGACCGGAATGTCCACTACAAGCAGAGAAGAAGCAACCATTTCTTGAGAAGCAAGCAGAGGAGTAATAGTAGTGGTAGCAGTAGCAGTGGTTTTGGTAGCAAGAGTAGAGGCAGCGGGTGGGGAATTTGGTTGCTCGGCCTCTCATTCCTCTCCCTCATGGAGTGGGTCTTCTTATATAGTGGGCATCTCTATGAAACTTCCTGACTTCTTTGATTTCTTGGAAGGCTCACCTACTGATGCTTTCCTTGAGTACACTTTATGTTCGGATTGGCATTCAACCATCTGTTTTCTTTTTATTGACCTAGTAGCTGGAGGAGATTTTTGGGTTTCCCCAAATGGGGCAACAGTTGTTCCACTGTCGGTCTTGCTTTCGGGCTCATCCTCAAGATCACCGTAGGTTAAGGTAGCTCCTTGCAATTTCAATTGAGCAATTTTCCCATCAATCCATTATTTTTTCCTTGCCTCTATGGGCTTCATCAAAATATTGAGGTCATTGACCTCTTCCTTGTTCCAATCAATTAGAGGTAGTGGTAGGTTGGTGATGGTATCATATCTCAGATCTATCACCGTATTCTCATCTTCTACAACTTGATCTAGCACTGGAAACAAGTTAATCATTTTGAAAAAATATGCAGTCATGCACATGTAATGCCTCATATGCACTTCTTTTTCATCTCTACAATTTTCCCAAAAGTCCTCAACATCGTGGAGGTGGGTATACTCTCTTCCAACCATCCTTTTCAATTTTCCATATGGATCCATCCATGGTCTAGCAGTGTGGAGCTCCAAGTTGTATTTTTTTAACTCCTTATTAGAATATTCCACACTAAGATGTGGGTATTACATACATTCCTTGGAAAAATGTAAGGGGATAAGAAATCTCGGTCCTGTGTTTGTCACTTAGCAGTGTGTGAGCATGCTACAATTGCCTAGAGAGCTCAAGTAGTACCAACCAGTCATTTGGGTACCTAGGCAGATTATACGATCTCTCCGAGAATCCTTTGGTTCTGATGTATGTAAACTTGGGAAACTAAATGAATAGAGAACCAAATCGATGGATGAAAGTGTTAGTGTTGTGAGTGACCCTCCTCTTGAAGTCATCTCCAAGCAATCTGATAATATTCCTGACGAAGGCATTGTTGACTTTGCAGTAGTCTTTCTTGAAGTTTTTGAATTGAAGTTGGGGATACCTGTCATATACCTTCAATTCTCCCCCTAGAGTCTGGCTCAGGGCGACAAATAGTCCTTTGTATTAAGCACAGTCGATGAGCAGGTAGACTAGATATGAAGTCATATAGAATTGTGAGGTTTTCTGTACTGCCACAAACTGCTCATGTAGGTAGTTGCTAATTATGCCTGCCCAATGGAATTGGGTCTTTCCCTTGATGATTTCTTCTATAAAGTACAACATCCACTCTTGGAAGAATGTTGCAGTCAGGAGACTCATAAATTTTCTTAGTAAGGTTACCAGGTTATGGTAATCCTCATAGAAATCACTCCTAAAGAGCTCTTGGGGTACTTTGTTGGCACTATCCCTCTTCTCCTTTAGCCAGTACTGATTGATCAGTTTCTTTCACTTGAGGGGATCGGCCTTCCACATGCTCTAAACATATTCCTTAGATGCTTCATCCATTTCATCAAAGGTAGGTATATGGAAAGTCTGCCTGATGGACTTGGCGGATAAATTAGATAGTATGTTGCCATCTCTATCCACTATTATTTTCGTGCTCTCCTGATATGCCTCTCTGTAGGACATTACCACTTTCAGAGCTATGAGGTAAGGCAGGAAACTAGTAGCCTTGGCCAACCCACTTCTTCTTATCCTTATGGAATTCTCTGTGGTACAATTGACAATGTCCCTCTACTTGAATTCATTGATGTCAATATGCCCCAAGATGGTATATGAGATCTTGTCCCAGTCTTTGGTGACCTTTGATTTGAGTTCCTCTCCCTGGAACTTGTAATTCATTTGGCCCTTGTCTTCTTTTCCCCTGGGTGCCTTGGCTGGCTTCTTTCCTTTTTCCTTTTCTGTGGATGCCTCTGAAGGTCCTATAGCTAGTTCCATATATCCTGCACGCAAAGGAGCAGTAAGCACATCCAAGTGTAAAACATGAGAAATGTTAGAAAAACTAGCAAAATGACATTGGATCAAGTAATTCATCATTCAAGGATCCTAACATTTCTTTTAGATAATCTTTAGCTTTTCGTTTGAGGGAGTTATGACAATGTGGGCCCAGGGGTGTAGACTTCGTTGGGCTGGCAGCCATTTTGAAAGCAGTTGCAAATGGATGGCAATCAGGGCACGGTGGCCTACATAGTTCCACTCGCATGAGGATTTTTTCCATGAGGTGTGGCCCATTAGAGAGTAAATCATTTTGGCACGTGGGTCGAGTCAATTTTGAAGATCTGGAGGCATTAATCCCATCATTCAGGTGTGTGGGTTCAAGGCATGCGGATGTAGGGAGTCTCCCGACTGTTTCAAGCTCTGTCATTTGAAAACGGCTCTAGCAAGGCAGCAGCCTGCAATGCAGGACCCGCAGTCTCAAAGGATGGAAACATTTTTTCTTTGAAGCATTCAGAAAGTTCAGTCGGGTGTGAAGGATGTTGGACAATTGCCATTTGAAACAGCGGAGAGAGGATGGCAGTCCGCCAAGGGCGGCTCACATGGTCAATCCTGAAGGAGCTCATGTCATAGTTTATACATTTATCATTGAGTGGACGGCCTCCACGCAGTCGGGTTCTGCATGGTGGGAAGGTGGAGGTAATCGACAATTCGAAGCAACGAGATCAGGACGAAATTCCACAAGCGGCCTCCTGCATGGGGTAGCCCGCAAGGCTTCAACACTTAGTCGTTTTTGTTTTGGGCTCAACAGCGATAGTGAGAGCAGACTTCGCAAGGCGGAGGGATGATAAGCCAGGATCGTTCGGAATGGCGGACCCATGATGGAAGTCCATGGACGAAAGTCTGCGAAGAGCCAACACTTAGTCATTTTTAGCACAAAGGATCAGGCAGAAATGGTCAGGGCGGGGCCTGCGAAGTCAATGGCCAAGGCAAGTCTGTCTTTAAAAAAAACATGATATGAGGGGTGATCTAGAGGTGGAAGCCCCCCTTTGCGGACCCGACGAGGATGGAAGATCTCAGTTTTGACTCATGTTTTCATTTAAGTTTTGAAATGTGGCTGAGGGTGAGCGTCTTCCCACATACGCAAGCCCGAAGGAGGGAAAGGCTGGCCGCATCAAGGTTTATCATTTGAGGAATAAGGCATTAGTGATGGGCACGATGCAGACCTGTAGGGTATGATGGCCTTGATTGAAGAATGGCCACAGGACGTGAAGGTTCTGCACGAATTTTATTGCCAATTTTGAGGGATTTTTTAATTTTTAAAACATGGGTTTTATCCGACCTAATGTCTTTTAGCTAGTTTGTTTAAGTTTCCCCTCTTTAAAATTTAATAACTTTGTGAGAACTGAAGAAAACTTATGATACAGTCGGCACCAAAAAATTGACTTGAATAAACCAATGAAGTATGTGAAGGAGCTGCAGATAATAGCATTTTGGACGGCGAAAAGACTTTACGAGTATGGAGGCGGCGATTGTTGGGGCTTCTAACAAGTTTCCTGAACTTCTGATAGTGAAAATGATCCTTCGAGATGTCTATTTGTAGATTTTTATGCATTAAATTCCCTCCATTAATGTTGATATGATGGTTGTTGAAGTTGGTGAGCACTAATTTTGAAAAGGCAGCAGCGGGAATGGTAGGGTCTGCAAAGCAGATGACACCTAGAAGTCGGTCATCTAACAAGTCATCAATGGAAACAGAGAAGGAAGCTACGGGTCCTGCGATGTGGGAGGATGTCTTGAGTCAGCCATTCAGAATAGCAAAGGTACCACAAAATTCCACACAAGGCGGCCCGTAGGGGCGGACCTACAAGACATGGAGGATGGCAGTTTCAAAGTTCAAAGGAAAACTGCCAAGGGAATTCCACAGAGGCCATAGACTTGCAAATTTTGGAAGTGGTGAAACTTGGTCAACTTAAGATGGAAAATTTTGGACTCCTTGACCACTTAGGACTCAAAAATAGGGGGCACACAAAATGAGGCGAAGGAAAAAGAGACCCGACAAAGAGAGAAGAGAGGGTCCTTGTCCTAAACGGGCGTGTGTGCTATGGGTACAACAATATTTATGTTAAGATGTTGGATACTTGTAGCCATGTACATATGGTCCATTGGCATGCTAGAGCCAGGATCAAACCCTAGAATTTGGCAGAGGGAGTAAAAAGTCTTCTAAAAATATGGTTCAAAATACTTAATAGGGAAGGGCTCAACATCAGAGGGTCCCAAATTAATCTTTCTTTTGTTAATTCCCTTCCCTGCTAATATCATAAAATTGGTCAACATCGACACCCTGAAGTTATGTTTTACCCTTTTGTATTCCTCCCTCAACATCTATGCATCAATCTTAACCATGTCACTACTCCAAGTGTTCAACTTGAACACATATGAAACTTCTTCCTTATTAACCCAAACCAGATTTTGTCCATCATGATCTCTAACAACCCTAAGCAGAGGGTCATAGTTCACAGCAATTGCTTTGAGAAGATAAACATCTATGAACATGTTGGGTACAACTAGTTTACCCATATCCAACATCCACGAGTTGTAGAAAGGGATACTAGCATTCCTATTTCCAAACTATCCCTGGAAAAGTCTCCATCCAGAGTATGGTAGGGAAACATCTTTAATTGTACAATAATTATCAGTGATGCCAAATTTAGTTCCAGGGCCAAAGTACGTATGTTGTCCCTTTGATTTCTCAAAGGTTGAAGATACTAAATGTTCAGTTAAGTCCTGTGACAGAGGTCTTTTAGTGGGCTTCGACTCAGAAGATTGGTCTTTTGACATAGATGCTTTGACTTTAGGTGCCATAGTAACAAATTTTGTGCAAACTACGGTTTACTACTCAACAAATTGCAAGCTTACAACTAGGGCATAGGTTGATGCAAGGAAATAATAGGACTAAACAGGGTAATCATTCAAACTGTACGTCAAACCTTAAAAGAAATGCAATGAAACTAGAAACCCTAATGATAGAATGATAGAACAAGCACTTACAACAAATTTTTAAACAACTGAGAAGCGGGATGGCAATTTTACTTACTGGTTTTGTGGATGCTTGAAAACCCTAATTCTTATTGTCAAACGAGCTTGAAAATTTTAGTGAGAACTCCTTAGACATGCTAAATGCTTTAACAGTTTGCAATTACACTTTAAAGTAATTTTTATGGATTTAAACATACCAATTGGCAATTTGGTAGCTTTCTGTCATGTCTACCATTATGGTTTACTCGCATGAACTAGAATGGTTGATACGACTAATTTTTCCTCAATCTTGAACTTTGAATTTTGACCATCGATCTCGCAGTGAGATGGCCCAACAGATGTCTTAGATTTGGTCAAATAGGTTTGAAAATATGACTACAAATGACTATCACCATTGACCAACTAAAAAATTCCATGTGGATTTATCTTCGTGTCACTCTATAGGCTCCACCATCTCCACAAGCGTTGAAACTGTCTACATGTGAACCTCCTCACTTCCCCTTTGGGTTTAAAGTGTGTGCATCTTACGATAGCAGGGAGGTGGGGAACAATTGAGATTCATTTGTCAGAAACCATAGTAACCATTGATTTGAACACCTTTAGCCATCAGTGCCTTCGAGCAGTGGTAGGATCCACCAAAAGGGTGTCCAGGTGTCGCCTGCTCGCTATCCTGCTGACTCCTTGATTTGATTAATTTAATCCTACGAGATGGAGAGGAACCCATAGAAAGCAGTCAATGTGACTCACCAAGCATAACAAAGGATTTTAATAAGCACGTGCACTTATTACATGACTTAAAAGGGGTTTGCTTCCTAGGTTTATAACACGAATGATATTGAGTGAATATTAAAACCCAAACTTAGGGAAAGAACAAGAATTAAAGAATTTTATGACCCGCATAAGACAAGGTAAGATTTATAAGGATTCTACGAGTAGCAACTGGGAACAATAGGCTCAAGGGGTTGGTGAGTAAATGGATGCAAAGGAATAAGATATGACTTAAGAGACCAGGAATGGGTAAAACCTGGTCAACTTCGAATTATATTATTAGAATGTATGTAAAAGGAAAAGACACTATACTATCTTTAATTTTAAATATAATATTGACCTATCTTGCTCTACAGTATTGTATTCACTATCATCTTACTCAAAATAATCAACAGTTATTTATAAGTTATGGATGTTGAACTATTCGCTTATGTTCAAGGAATGGATTAATATTCATTTCAATTATTTATCAAAGATTGTGTGAATGGAAATGAAATAGGAATTTCTAAGTAGTATGATAAGTTTTGTTCTTTAAAAATGATGTAGAATCACATATCAAATTCAATACCATGGAATATGGTATAAAATATAAAATATCACAATTTCATGGAATACAATATAAAATATCATCAACTACAATTTGGAATATGATTCATGAAGTGTAATATAAAATAAAATATAATGAAGTGCAATGATTCACAATTTCATGGAATATAATATAAAATATCATCATCTATAGTTTGGAACAATGGAACATGATTCATGACGTGTAGTATCTATACCTAAAATATGCTAATTCACTTCCATTTCCCAAATAGATTCAGGATCCTCAAACTGACGTTCAACTTGAGATAAAGTAAAAGAGTCATCTTGATTCTAAGTATGCTCTTCATTTTCTTTGGCCTGCATCTCAAATTCAACATTCATTGTGACTTTGTCATTTGTCCCACTACCATTGCCAGTGCCACCAATGCCACCAGTACCAGTGTTTGGAATCAGAGTGTTGCACAACCTGGTCCCTCTTCTTTTGCATGTGGACCTCTAGATTGTGAGTGCCCTTTCAAAAGGAAATTTTTTGATATTATACATAGTTCCTTTCATCCTCAAGCAATTTTCCAAATTCTTGTCTAGTTTTTTTCTTAACTTTGTTTTCAAAAATTCCAATGAAGTGAAAACTCTCTCATCCTTCACTGACCCCAATATCATTGTTTGACATAAATCAACAAGTTTGAAATATTCTGATAATGTATCACATAATATTTCACTCTGACCTAATTTTGTCCAAACCTTTGTTATTGATCTCAGTTCAAAGGCCTTCTCCATGCCCATGGAATTATGTTGGTCCCTCATAGCTATTGAAAAATTCTTACATTATTATCTAAGCTTATCTTTATTTAAAATTCCTTCTATTGTCTTCTCATTGTATGTTACACTTTTCAAAAATTGTTCGATCAAGATATTTACTTGATCATGAAAATATTTTGGGCTATCTCGATTTACCCAAAATTGAGGATACACAATACCCATGATTTCTAGTATTTCATGTCAAGGGAATCTTTCACAAATCTCTAAGGAAAGATATTTTGCAATTTTCTTCAAATTATCACTAACAGATTTAACAATGTCATTAAAATCTTCCTCTTTAATAAGTACTTCTCTACTAAAGCACCTGCTTGTCTTACAATGGTACATTGGTATCTCATATCCACGTACACAGATACATAATTTATCACTTGCATTAAAATGTAAATAATTATCAAGATTAATCAAATCAGTAATTTTCTACAACATGAAATAATTTGGGCTTTCTTGTTTTAGATGTAGATATAGATGATTGAGGTCCAACCATGTATGTTTACATAGTTTGACATATTCACAAATATACATAGTTTTGTCTTGGGCTTTCTTCACAAGATTGTTCATTTCATCCAACAAGGGGAGAAGGCTAGCTAAAGTCAAGAGTGTCTCTATATTGCTTAACCTATATAAGAGGTCAAGAGCTTTGTATACTATGATGCGATGCTTGTACATTACTCCAATCAAGGATTGATATTCTGAAAGAACTCGTTGCGTTGGTCCATGCAGGGAGATCCATCTGGTATCGACATCCTTAAGAAGCTTGTTTCCTACTATTATTCCTTCAACAAAATTTTGAAATTTTGCAAAACGTTTGGGACTTTGACAGAAGTATGCATAGATCTCGCGGACTAGATTTTCAACTTTTGATACTATAGGAAACTTTCTTACAATTTTGAATGCTAAATTCATTTTGTGGGCCATGTAGTGAATACCAAGCATGTATGGTGCACAAGTAGTTTGTAACTTTGTGCAAACACCGCTCCTTTGACCTTGCATCATTGCAGCTCCATCAACTTCTACACACACCAAGTTTTTGGCAATTGTCAACTCATCCATACTGCTAGGCTATCATTAGGTCCTAACACTTTAGTTGATAAACACATTAATATATCAACTGGATATTGTCCAAAGGCTATATGCAATAGAATACATCTCGACTATCTCTCTTGGGTTTCCTAAATACCGAACAATTGAAATAAAACTCTAAACTAAGAAGCCACTAAACTTAGAAAGTAGTAAATCCTCTATCTAAAAATCTTGAAATAACTAAACTAGAAAGTAGAAAACTATGAATCTAAAAAGTATAACCACTAAACTAGAAAGCATGGAAATGATTAAGCTAAGAAATGTATAGATTGTTGAAGAAGTAAAGCTTGTAAAGAAACTAGGAAACATTGATCCAATCAAAATATAACAATCTAAAACAGCTAGGATAAAATTATTTAACAATTTAAAACAACTGAAAGAAGGTGCTCTAGAACTCTAGACACTAAATTCAAAGACTACAAACTCAGCTACAACTTGTAGGATTGATCTTGACAGAATTACACATATGAAAATAAATTCCCATTCCAATTATTATCTACTAAAGAAAAGTACAAAATTAGAAGTAAAATACTTATCTATCTAATCTACAACCCCTCGAGTGGCCAGCTCTTGGGTGCTTCTACACCTAGCTCAGATCACCTACACTGGTAAGTCCAAATTTTTTCATTCAAAGAACTCCATTCACATTATTCAATAACTCCAAAATTGGCAAGAAAAACTCATTTTATTCATACGAAAGGTGTAACTTAGAAAACACAATGGTAGCATAACGATATTATTTGTATATCATCGTTTTCAACAATTACATATTTATATGAGAGCAGCTAACAAAATCCTACTTTTCAGTTGGTAAAGTCTTCAACTAATTTTCAACAACTAACAAAATTTAAAGCCCATGACATGAAAATATTAAAGAGGCTTGACATGAGCCATAAAGTCTTTAGAACTCAAAATAATAGAAACTATAAAAACTCGGTCCATCATGTATTCTCCTGAAGTTTTGGCACCCATTCACTTGTCTTCAATGGTGTTGAAATCTACGTTTAAACCTCTTTGACTAGAATGGTAACCGATGGTGGAAGTTGACATGTGGAATACTCAAAAATTAAACCATTAAATCAACACAAATTAGCTTTTTTTTGACTAATTTCAAGAAATAAAGATTGTATGCTTATTCACAAAAAGAAAGCAATTACTTATCCTAAAGATAATTAATTGGTAGGGTAAGGTTGGTTGAAAGGTGTAAGGTTAAGTATTGATTCCATTATATTGATGAGGTTATTTTTACCTCATCATTTCCTCCCCTTCCTAAGCCCAAGCAAGTCCTCCTGCTCTCTGGTGTATTCCATGTCCTTCATTTACCTTATTCATCTCCTCATACTTGGCACTAAGATCATACAAGTCATCTGCCTTTGTATCCAGTTCCTCTAGATCCTTCAGAAATCCCTGATGAAAAGTGACCCTTTGTACCCATCTTGCAAAATTGTCATCACTTTGTTTTGTATTGATAAATGTTGCAGGGGGTGGTGAAAGAAGTAGAGGAGGTCTATACCTCATGCCAATCCAATTAACCTTTAATTTCTCAAGGATTTTGGCCAAGGCTACTACCTTTCTATAGGACCATTTAATATTAAGAGGTGAGATTACCTCTCTTTTCCTGAGATACATAGGAAGAGGGGTATATTGTTCTTCACATGTATGCCAAGCTTTCCCTATCAACTTTGGTCCTTGATCTTGAAAGTGATCTTAGCACAACCGGAGGTTATTATTGTACTTGCTTTGTATCCCCTCTCTACGTTGAATTCCCAGAAACTATGCCTTGAAATAGAAAGGCTTCCTATGGCGGTATCTCATTTGCAACCCAACAATTTTCTCTACATGTGCATACTCCCTAGACCGATCTTGCCAGTGAAGCTAATTACATGTTGTGGATGTGAATGATCTCAATTGGACTTCTCCCACAAAGAAAATAACAAAGAAATCTATATATTCTTCCAGGAGAAAATTATGGACAAAGAATTCACATAATAAATCTTGTTGTTCAGGAGTTGACTCAACAAATATCTTCACAAATTCTTTATCATCAGGGTCATGTGGCTGATTATGGCAAATTCTCAGTAACTTCCATCTTAGGAGTTGTTCATTGAGGAACATAGAGTACAACCTAGATGGTCTTCTACAAGCTAATAATAATTCATCGATTTCAAAAGCATCTTTTTTACCTTTATATGCTTTGTGAAATGATTCTTTTAACAGTACTAACTCCTTTTTCAGCCTATTATTTTTAAATTCTACATCACTTAGAAAATAGCATCACTCCATCCATTTCATTAATAATGGAGGGATACATACCTGGAACCATTCTAAAAAAATTGGTTCAGTTTGTGTCCCCTTGGATTCCATTATTGACTTAGTCTCACTTTCTTGAAAATCCTGCTCTAACTTCACAATTCTACTCATAGAAGCATTAAGTTCAATTTCCTGCCTATTTCTTTATTCTTCAAAAGCATAAAATTAGTTTTCAAACCTTGAATATGCTTATCTTTCTTAGACATATCAACCATGTGTTGCTTGGTTTTTTGATTCCATTGTTGGATTTGGTACTACAATTGTTCAATGAGTCTTTCTTTTTGCTCCATCTGCATTGTCAATTTTGCAATCTCTTAATCCCTTTTATTTATAATTGCAGCATGTGCCTCAATTTCTTCTTGATGTTGGGTGATATGTTCTTCATTACTCTATAACCCGGATTTTAATTCAACAATTTTTATTTTCAATTTCTCTAATTCCTCCTCTTTCTGACCAGATTTTGCATCCCCTATTTTTGTAGAGGAAGATGGATTGGGAATTTCCATGTCAGTATGAGGTGCATTTTCCTTGATATCAGGTACATTTTCAATTCTGTCAAGAAAAGGAGAAATTCCCCCCACAGGTTCATCTTCAATCTCCATAGAATGTGGCAACTGAACTTTTCCTCCTCCTGCTCCTTTGGAGATGGTGTTCTCCTTTCCTTATCCTTAGGGAATTGATCAACCTAATTTTCTATTTCACTTATTTCCTCACTACCAGGCTGACTTTCAGTTTCCACTACCCTTTTTTGAGTCCTGGCCTTTTTCTTTTTGGAAGTACTTCCCATGTCATAGGGTCCAGTTTCACTGGATCCTACAGACAATCTCTTACTTATTTGTAGAGGAGGGTTTGTTTGAAAAGTGACTTTATTCCACTTCTTCCTCTTGTGAGGAGGCTCTTCTTCTTCTCCAGAGTGCATAATTTCCACATCCCTTGACTTTCCTAGGGTTTCTAACACATCCGAAAAAGTTTTTGGCTCATCGCCGCTAGGAGTCATTGAGGTCTGCTAGGATTTAGGAGCACCTAAGGCCTCAAAGGAGGGTTCTTCTAAAGAAAGATATTTTTGTTTAGAGGACTCACCCTCCTCAAGTGGTCTTTTAGACTCTAATTTTTCAAATTTTTGTAGAAACTTTTTCCACTTCTTTTCTAGTTTTTTGCGAAAATGATACTTACATATGAACTGTATAAGGCCATGATGTTTGAGGGGCCCTGTCCCAACTTTGTATTTTTTCATCATGGAGATAACTAAATGACACAAAAAGGTTGGTAAATTAACCCTAAGAGAAGGGTCATCAATTCCATAGCCAAAATGAATTAGGAAGAAAAAAGAGGGTCCCACTACTGCAGTTATTTGTCCTTCATAGGTGAAATGTTTGATTATCTAGGCTACGACAGTTCTCTAGGGTTCTGGAATAAACATTCTATGGAAACCTTTGTTCTATCCCCTAGTACTTATGGTGATTATGGGTAGAGGCTCCCCCTCCCTATGAAATAATTCTACTAGTCTTTAATAGGTAACATTGGTAGTTTCATTCAAATAAATTCCTCTATTTTCAAGACCAAAAAGATGAGCAATGATTTTTGGGCTTACCTAGAATCGCTTGCCACCCACCATGGTCTGTTCGTTTATAAAATTCTTGACGAATTCTTTTACCAGCTGCTTTTTATACCTCTCAAAATTTTTCATAAATTCCAGCCACCTGACTTTTTGAAATAGACCCGCAATATTGCTCAATGCCAACAATTGAGCTGTTGAAGTTGGTTAGACTTTTTCTTGGCTCCTCCCATTTTTTCTTTACCGCTCTGCCAAATTCTGCAGAGCTCTTTTCCTTGCTGAATTGTAGATGAAAAAGGGACACAATTTCAATATAACCAATGGAATAGGAATTAATCACCTTACTTGAGTCCTTAATGAGTAATCATGACAATTTTTAATGGGGAATTATGCAACCATTGTTGTACTTCTATAAATTGTGCGATGGCACAAATTTCAAAATTGTGAGAGGGAATGGTTCATTCCAATTATTTAGTCTTTATTCAAAATAATTACTAACTTTAAATAAATAAATTCGTACGCACCTTACATCTTCTCATTAAATCAAACATCACTCACCTTTGTTGACGTAATTGGAAAGTTACATGATTTTGGCAATGGTGGTGGCAGATAATAATGACATGGATGAGATGGTTTAAATGGTGGCAAAAATTATTATGACAAAAAGGGGTGTCATAATAATTTCATTTATCATGAGAAGATTTGATATGATATGGAAAATGGACTATTAGGGAGAATATCTTGAGGCAGCAAAAAATCAAATGATGGGCATGTGCAAAACTTAGGAAAAATAAAAATACTGGAAAAGGAAAAAGTTTACAAAAATTTGAGGCATTCCCAAAAAATGTAGCTAGGGTGGAAGAAGAGAAAGTTCTGAAGCATCGTGGAGAGATGTCATTAGAACACAACAACAAGATTGAAGATTCTCAAGCATCATCAAAAGATACAGCTAGAGTAGCGACCAAATATTTATGGAGCATCATCAAAAGATGTAGCTAGAGTAGCAACCAAAAATTTCTAGAGCATCATCAAAAGATGCAGTCAGAGTAGCAACCAAAATTTTTTGAAGCATCATCGAAAGATGCAGCCAGAGCAGCAACCAAAAATTTCCACAGCAACTGAACAAATTTTTTGAAGCATCCAAACGAGATCTGGGGCATCGCTGAAAGATGTCATCGGAAGGAAGAAACAACAGATCTCTGGAGCATCGTTGAAAGATGTTTTCAGAAGGAAGAAACATCAGAATTATAGAGCATCACTGAAAGATTCTACCAGAAGGAAGAAACAACATAATTCTGAAGCATCACTGAAAGATGCAACCAAAAGAAGGAAGAAGAATGTGACATTTTGGCCTTTGGCTTCTCGAAGCATTGTTGAGTGATGCATCAGAATGGAGGATCAGAGCGAGGAGTAGGACAAGTTAGTTGTATATGTTCCAGAGCACAGCAGCAACAAGTTCTAAAGCATCATAACAACTGATCCAACAAGTTCTGGAGCATCGTAGCAAGGTGCGCTTGAATTTGTGTTTACCAAAGAAATGAAGCCCTACAAAATATAGACAAAATTTAGCCAAATCCAAATGATGAAGTTGATGAAGAAAGTAAAAGAATCATTTTGAAATGAAGTAAATTCACACACTTTTTTTTCTTTTTTTTGTCCTTTATTATGGGAAAAACTTATTGACTCTACCATAGCAGATTCAATGCATTGGATTTCTCCCTACATTTCTACCATTTTTGTAAATTCTTCTCTATTAATAGGCTTATGGTAAACACGCAATCAGTGTCCATTAACTAGGAGAGTTCGGGTATCACCATCAATGGGTTTCAGCTAGACCGAACCATTGGAAAATACCTCAAAAATTTCATATGGTATGAGCCACTACGTTCTGAGTTTTCCTTGATGATCCTTGTATCTAGAATCGAACAATAATTCCCAATCCCCATTATGGAATTCTTTCTCCTTGATATGTTTATCATGTTAGACCTTACGTTGCTGTTGGACCAGCTCAGTTTGATGGACAACATCTAAACAAAGTTCATCCAACTCACTAAGCTATAAAACTCTCTCGATTTGGGCTTGTTTAAGATCTATACCCAACTCCATGGATGTCCTAAGGATTTGGAGTTCAAATTCAATGGGAAAGAGGGGTTTCTTCCCAAAAACTAACTCGTATGGACTATAGCCAATAGTTTATTTCTAGGTGGTGTTGTAAGCCCAAACAACTTCAGGTAGTTTCCGAGCCCAATCTTTTCTTCTTGATGAAACTATTTCTTTTGTTAAAAATGTTTTCTCCACCCCCTCAAGAAGTGACTTCGGACCACCTGTTTCCTCGGGCCTCAGGTGGTAGGTGAGGACTTCTGTGGACCACCCAATGATCTCGGTGAAGGCCACTCAAAATTCTAGACATAAACCGGGGTCCTTGATGAAAATTGTCCTAGGAGCTCCAAATCTAAGGAAAATTTTGTTGTAAAGGAAATCAGCTACTTGTTCCTCCCTAGCAACACGGATGGCTTGCACTTCTGCCCACTTAGTCAGGTAGTCGATACAGACCAAAATGTACTCCTTTCCTTGTGAAGGAGGGTCTATAGGGCTGATAAAATCCAATCCCCATTTTCCAAATGGTTTAAAGACTACCTGAGGTTGTAGGGGCATTTCATTAGATGAAGTTGGTCTTCCTACCCTTTGACATTCATCACATCTGTGAACATATTTATTGATGTCCTTATGCATAGAAGGCTAGTAGTATCCTGCTCCAAAAATCCTGTGAGTTGCCCTTTTAGCAAAATAATGCCCTCTAGAAGGATCATCATGATAGGCTCTGAGGATATTGTGATCAGGAATAAACGTAGTCTCAGAAATGAGCAGCAACACAAAACATACAAGAAACCACCTAACACCTCAAGATTGGGCTAAAATTTAAACCTAAAAAAATAGATAGAATGATAATACCTTGTTAAGTTGCTCCTTTGGTTGGCCCTTCGATTGTTGATGTGATATATTCTCCTCTTGATGGAAAAAAGATGTATGAATGAGATGCAATATGGATGCAAAATAGATGAGGATGATATGTTGTATGCAAGCAAATGAGAATTCTAGCTAAGTATGGCTCAAATAATTTTTTTACAAGAGTTTGGTTAGCACAATGATCAACCCCCTAAATGAGAGAAAAGAGGGGGTATTTATAGAGGAAGTTGAATTCTCTAGAGAATTCAACTGTTGAGATTCATCCAACAAGGTCAAGATGAAGGGCTATGGTGACTTGAGGACTCACAAACCCTCACATCTTGACATGTGGAATGTGAGATGGCTTAGGGATGATGATGTGTAAATGAGGTGGAAGGAGGGTACATGATGTGGAGGAAGGACAAGTACTTGGAAAGTACATTGGGAGATGAGAAGATTCCTTGGAGGAATAACAAGTGAATTTAAAATTCACATGATTGGGGAATCTTGTGGATAAGACAAGGTTCCAAAGGGAGAGGTGGAAAGTACATTGGGAGATGAGAAGATTCCTTGGAGGAATAACAAGTGAATTTAAAATTCACATGATTGGGGAATCTTGTGGATAAGACAAGGTTCCAAAGGGAGAGGTGGAAAGTACATTGGATAAGACAAGGTGCCTAAAAAGGTAAACACTTGTCACATGTGACTTGATGTGACAAGTCAAAGATTCCATGGGGAAGAGTTCACATGTGACTTGATGCGACAAGTCAAAGATCACATAGGGAAGAGTCCACATGTAACTTGATGTGACAAGTCAAAGATCACATGGGGAAGAGAAAAAGGAATTTAATATTCCTTGGAAGGATAAAAGGAATTAAAAATTCCTTGGGAGGTTGATTAGGCTAGTTAATGAAGGATTAGAAGAGAGTTAGGTGGCTAAGAGAGATTAGAGGCCAACTTGCAAAAGTTGGAGGATGTGACACATCCTAATCAAGGATTAGGCATGTGCACCTCTTTAATGATGAGATTAGAAGATGGATTAAGATTAGATGAAAATGATGGAGGATGTGACATGTGAGGAATTAAATAAATGTCATATTTATTTAATTCATTTGATGAAAGGGGGATTAAAGAGATAAGGTATTTAATTATTAACTAAATATCTTAGGGATTAGAAGAATTAAGGGTATTAATTAAATAATAGCGATATTACTTAATTAATGCAAATAAGGGGATGCTTAGACGAAAGGGGAAAATTTGGACAAATATAAGTGTCCAAATTTAGGTGTCTATAGATACTATAGGTCTCATCTGCCCTAACACAATGTCATAGAACTATATCAGGTCCACATCAAAATAGGATCCCATTAATCCATTTGAAATGGGCACTTTCTCTAACAAGGCATTTCTTCTGCTTTGATGGAAAATGAGGTGGTACTTCTGTAATGGCCAAGTAGTTTGAAATATCATCAAACCAAGGGGTTTTATTAGAGATGGCGAACATATTTTCATTTGGGAACTCATCCTATACCAAAGCACAATCACCATCATGTTTAATCCGGGATAAGAAATCTGCAACTACATTGGACTTCCCTGGTTTGTCAATAATTGTTACGTTGAATTCCTGGAGAAGAATTAACCACCTAATTATCCTTGCATTTACTATAGGTTAATTCATGAGGTACTTGATGGTTGAGTGATCTGTGTACACTATGACTTTGTATCTTGTGATATAATGTCAAAATTTCTTGATTGCATGAACTACAACCAAGAATTCTTTCTTCGTTGTGGTATAATTTATTTCTGTTGGCGTTAAATTCTTACTAATGAAATATATGGCATATTTTCCCCCATTCTCATCTTCTTGTCCTAGAACCGCTCCAATGGCATCATTAGATGTGTCAGCATAGATATGTAATGGAAGGTTCCAATTAGGTCCATAAAGGATAGGAGAAAAGATGAATTTCTCCTTGATGATTTCAAATGATGACTGCCACTCAGGTGTCCAGATGAACTCTACATTCTTTTGAAGAAGGGAAAACATAGGAGCTATGATTTTCTTGAAATTTTATATGAATCTTTGATAGTATCCTACATGCCCTAAGAAACTTCTGACATCAATCTGGGTTTTTGGGATTTCAAGTTGTTGTACTACTTTGATTTTCTTAGGATCAACCTTAATCCCTTCAACTGAAATATAAAGTCCCAACACTATTCCTTGTTCCACCATTATCAAAAATTTCTCATGGCTTAGGGAAAAATGATTATCCCCACCTCGCTTCAATACCTTATCTAGATTTTTGAGGGCCTCATCAAAGTTTGAACCATATATAGTGAAGTCATCCATATAAACTTCCACACATTCATTCACCAGCTCAGCAAATATAGTCAGGATAGCTCTCTGGAACATTGCAGGAGCATTACATAGCCCAAAAGGAAGAACTCGACATGTAAATTTCCCCCAAGGGTAGGTAAAGGTCATTTTATCCTATTCTTCTACTTCTACCTGTATCTGGTTGTAACCACTAAATCCGTCCAAAAATGAAAAATATTTTCTCCTGGCCAAGTTATCTAGCACCTGGTCTACAAATGATAGAGGGAAATAATATTTGTGTGTTTCTTTGTTAAGTTCCCTATAGTCTACACAAACTCTCCACTTTCCATTCTTCAGAACCACAACCAAAGGTGACACCCATTTGCTATTAGAAATCAAGTAGATAAACCCTACTTGTAGGAGTTTCTCAATTTCGGTTTTAACGATGTCTTTCAGAGTAGGATTGAGTCTCTGTTGTGATTGGTGAACAAGTTGAACATCCTGAGTATAGATATTATAAGTACACACATTGGGGTGTATTCCTCTCATAACTATATAGTCCCAAGTGAAATCTTTAGATCTATTCACTAGGGTATCAAACAATTTGTGTTATTTCAGCCCAATCAACCAACTGTTAATGTTCAAAGTTTTTCCTAGCATCAACATAATGATTTTAACTCCTGGATGGTTGGATGTGATAGTATATATGGGCCTTATCAAGGTGTTAAGAGGACAACTATGAGGTATGCTTTTATGAATCTTGGCAACGTCTGCAAAGAAATGGTGTGTTTTTGGAATTAGGTTTGTCAAAGGACAAGGCAATCCTATGAAACTAGCATTATCAAATTTGGTGTGATCTATGTTGATTGGGTGTCCTAGGATCTCTTCTACATCCATCATCTCCTTATCACTTGAATCCATAGTAATACTTTCCATGTTGTTTTCCAATTCATCCTCTAATTCTTCACCATGCTATTTGATGATTACCATGGCTAGTGAAGCCAAATTTTCTTGTCTATTGGGAATTTCTGGTTCATCAACCCATACTTTATTGTGTTTGATAGGCTTGGCAGGAGGATACAAAAACAAATTTTTGCTATTAGGTCCATGTGAAATGGTCATTTCTCCCTCTCTACAGTCAATTTTGGCTACAATAGTAGCCAACCATGGAAATCTGAGAATTATTGGATAACTATCTTTAGGTGTAAGGGACTCAATTATTTGAAAATCTATTAGATATTCCCATCCACCCACCTTAACAAGAACATTTTCAATCACACACTTGGGAATAGCTATGGATTGATTTTCCATCTGCAAGACTGTAGTTGTGGGACTTATATCAGTAAGTCCCAACTTTTCCATGACATCAACAGTCATTACGTTAATGGGTGCTCCAAGGTCCACCAAAGCATTAGGTATTTCTACCTCATTAACTGTTACTATTATAAGTGGACTACCTAGATCGTCATATTTCAGAGCAGTGGTCATCCCAGCCAACAAGTTAGCTAGATAACCATTTATGTGGACAGTATTTATTCATTTTGGTTTCCTCCCTAGAGTTTTGATACAAAACTATTTGATCAGCTGGTTTAACTCAGGAATCTCCTTAATCACTTGTAGCAAAGGAACTTCAGTCTACAACTGTTTAATTTCTTTTATCAATATAGTTTCAGTAGATGTGGTCATTTATGGAGTATATTTCATAGTAATTGGTTTCAGATGCTCCAAAAAAGGTGCTTTGATTTTGTCCTTAGGAGTGGAATACTTCAAAATTTTAGTTGGAGACTGGCCCCCCTCCTCCTAAGGTAGGTCAAAATATCCAACTGAAGATGGTGGGTCGTGCTTGTTTTGAATAGCTTATGGGACTTGTTCTATGGAGATGGGCATTGTTGTAGTTGTCTCAGCAGACTTCTTAATAGGTTCATCTAGAATTTCTTCAATAGTCAGCTGCGAAAGTGTTTTTCCATACCTTAATTGCAAGTTTCCACAATGTATTGTGTTAAGTCCAGTGATATTGTCCTATTCGATGGAATACATTGGACTATTTGGGCGATTGTTCTCTGGGTTCATAATGGGTTGCACTAGAAGTGGTGGTTGGTTAACTTGTTCATTTTGTTTAGTATTCCAAGGAAATGGTAAAATATTTTTTTGTTGAGTAGGCATCCTTCTTGGACCAGTATAAAACTGATGTTGAGGTTGATTCCATCGAGGAATGGGATTTTGAGGGTACTATTGTTGTTGAGGCTGGTTAGGCCATTGAGGATTTCCCCGAGATTGATTTTCCCATTCAGGTGGTCCCAAAGGATAAGTTCCCCAAATTAGGTGGTATTGGAGGTGGTGCCTGAGGCCATGGTGTTTCCCATTGTTTATTGTTCCAATTGGGTTGAGGTCTCCAGTTAGGGTTTGAATTATGGCCATTGGAAAAACTTCCTCTAGTTCTTTGATTTACAATGTTGACTTCTTCCTCAATCAAGGGTGTTATTTTCTTGGAATTCTTGATGGAATTTAGAAGCTCACACTGATCGGTGGGGTGATTTTTGTCACATACTTGATAAACGTCAATTTTTTCAACTTTGTCCAAAGGGCATTCCCTTAGCAAATGTTTGCTTCAATACCTAGAGTAGTAAATGGACAAAGTGTCATGACTTTGGGTTTTAGCATGTATGTCATCTAACATGGTATTTAGCTGAACAAGACTATCAGTATTGAAGTTGGCTAGCTCTTCACGTAGTTTTCCTATTTCATTAGAACCTTTAAAGAGGGTGGACTTCTGGATACCTCCTCGAGTACGAGAGAAATTCTGACACAATTCAGTAATATCATCCAGCCCCAGTTGGGACATGTCTAATTTTCCCATTAAATCCAAGCTCCTTCGAGCTTCATCATCGAGACCTTTAAGGAATAGGGTCTTTAGGATATCAAGACTTATGACTTCTCCACCACATTGTTTAGATAAGAAGATAAACCTATCTAGGTAATCCTCTAGACTTTCATCCTCATTTTTTCTTATTTTGAACAGTTCTTCTTTCCTATCGCTAACCCTACAGTAACTTTGGTATTTCTCCAAAAAGGAAGACTCCATTTCATCCCAGGAGGTTATTGACTGAGAAGCTAATCCCATAAACCAGCACATGGCCGAGTCTTTCAAAGTGGAGGGGAAAATCTTTAGTTTTTTATTATCACTCTTGTAGTCATATGTCTGACACAAGAATTTAAACTCAAATAGAAATTGTTCAAGGTCCTTAGTAGAAAAACCTTGAAAGGTTGGAAAGAAGGCCAGGGAGATATATTTCATTGTCGTATTGTCATCTGCATCAATAGCAATAGGATAAGTGAATGTGTGTGGTGGTGGAGGGTTATTATTGTTGTTGGTGACATTTCTATGGTCACCCATGATGTTGAAGGGAACGTGATCCTCTTCCAAAATTCACTCAGTTGGGCGAGGTTCTAGAGTTTTCAAAGGGATTCACTCCTCTATAACTATGTGTTCTCTTTCTGGGGTATGTGGGAAGGTCTCAGGTTGACCATGTTTAGTCAATTCCTCAGTAAGTTCTTGATCTAAGTTTCCTTCCTCCCTACTTGTAGTTGGTACGTCGATTGGGGAGGTTTTGGTATGAATCTTCCGTGGGTGGCTCATTTCCTGACCATGTAGAAAAGAATCCAAAGGACTATTTTTGTTCCTAAAAGAGGTATTCAAGGTATCTCCTACTAACACTAGCAAAAGAAGGCTCCCTGGAAACGACGCCAAAAAGTGATAGGCTATCATTAGGTCCTAACACTTTAGTTGATAAACACATTAATATATTGACTAGGTAGTGTCCAAAGGCTATATGCAATAGAAGACATCTTGACTATCTCTCTTGAGTTTCCTAAATACCGAACATCTGAAATAAAACTCTAAACTAAGAAGCCACTAAACTTAGAATGCACGAAATCATCTATCTAGAAAGTTTGAAATAACTAAACTAGAAAGCAGAAAACTATGAATCTAAAAAGCATAACCACTAAACTAGAAAGCATGGAAATGATTATATAGATTACTTAAGAAGTAAAGCTTGTAAAAAAACTAGGAAACATTGATCCAATCAAAAGATAACAATCTAAAATAGCTAGCAGAAAATGATTTAACAATTTGAAACAAATGAAAGAAGGTGCTCAAGAACTTCAGACACTAAATTAAAAGACTACAGACTTAGCTACAACTTGCAGGATTGATCTTGACATAATTACACATATGAAAATAAATTCCCATTCCAATTATTATCTACTAAAGGAAAGTACAAAATTAGAAGTAAAATACTTATCTATCTAATCTACAACCCCTCGAGTGGCCAACTGTCGGGTGCTTCTACGCCTAGCTCAGATCACCTACACTAGTAACTCCAAATTAATTCATTCAAATAACTCCATTCACATTATTCAATAACTCCAAAATTAGCGGGAAAAACACATCTTATTCATATGAAAGGTGTAACTTAGAAAACATAGTGGCAGCATAACAATATTCTTTGTATATCATTGTTTTCAACAGTTACATATTTATATGAGAGCAGCTAACAAAATCCTACTTTTTAGTTGGTAAAGTCTTCAACTGATTGTCAACAACTAATATACTTTAAAGCCCATGACATGGAAATATTAAAGAGGCTCGACATGAGCCATAAAGTCTTTAGAACTGAAAAATAACAAAAACTATAAAAACTTGGCCCATCATGTATGCTCCTGAAGTTCCGAAACCCATTCACTTGTCTTCAATGGTGTTGAAATTTGTGTTAAAACATTTTTGACTGGAATGGTAACTGATGGTTGAAGTTGACCTTATGGAATAATCAAAAACTAAACCATTAAGTTAGCATAAATTAGCTTATTTCGACTAATTTCAAGAAATATAGATTGTACACTTATTCACAAAAAGAAAGCAATTGCTTATCCTAAATATAATTAATTGGCAGGGTAAGGTTGGCAGAAAGGTGTAAGATTAAGTATTGAGTCCATTATATTGATGAGTTTATTTTTACCTCATCACATACCTGCAATTTCATTCAAAGATTTCTTGACTAGTTCAAATAGATTTTGTGATGTTGAACTCTCCTTCATTTTATGAACATAGAGAAGATGAGCTTGGTGAACATGTTCTTTTATAGTATACAAGTCCATACAGACCCAAGAATTATTTCCTACCATAGTAACTTCATCTAAAGATAATGCAATGAAGTTTGACTCTTTTACTTTCTCCTTTAAATCTTGCTTTTCCATTGCAGCAAGATAGTTTTCCCCAGTGTTTACTAACCAATGTGAGAAAGGAAAGTGAGGAACACCCAAAAAAGATAATAAATTACAATATTCTGGGGAGTCTATCATAGGATGCCCTTTGGACAAAATATGAAAAACAACACTCAACTGAACAGTTTTTGACAGATTTTCTCCTTCCAATGCTTTTCCAAATTGAGCCTCAATTGTACCTTGACATGTAGTAAGCTTCAAAATTCTTTGGTTATGCTCTTCATATTCAGTGGCATACTTAACATGAAGACATTCTTCCTTTGATTTCAATCGTACGATTGATTGTTCCTTTTCATCTATGATTTGTTTTTCATAAAATTTACCGATATGCTTTTCTATAGTGTCAAGCTTTAGCTACAACTTCTTGTCTCTTCTACATTTCCAACTACAAATCGTACACATGCATTTTGTTGCACTTTCAAAAAAAAATTATTTCCCCACTGGTACAATGAATGGGTACTTTGACAACCAACCAAGTTGAAAATTCCTTGTCATTTCCCACTCGTGCCCCATTTTTTATTGGACTTTTCTTTTCTTGCTACCAACATCATCCTGATCCAAGTCAATTATCTCATTCTAGCTAACTAGGGTATCCCTTGGAACATCTTCTATAGTATTGCCATCCTCATTTGATACATTTAACTCAATGACAATGTCACCTTAACCTTCCCGTGGTGGTGAGGTATTGTGAATGCCTTCTTCATTAATATTTGGTAGAAGAGTTGATGATGTAGCTCCGTCTTGATCTGATGGATCAGAAGCATTTCCAATTCCAAAGTAAGACTATATGGTACCTCTACATTTTTGGCATTTTGATGGCCTCCCAGTCTCTTCACCACCCTGGGGAGTCTTACCCTTGCTACTCGACATATTTATCTCACTTTGAATAAAAGTCAAAAAAAAATGTCTTCTTGTTTAAGAATGATAGAGAATATAGATCCCATTCCCTACTCAATATCATCTTTAAGATTGAAGCAAGAATGGAAAAAAGATAAATAAATCTTATAACACTATGAAGAAATGATCACTCACCTTTAAGTTTATGTTTTCAGCTTTCGTTGACTTCTAAATCGAGAACTAAAAAAAATGTGTAAGAATAAATGACAGTTTTGATTGTATTTATATCAATCCATATTTGGAAAATTCTACAGGATTTTTAAATGGTATATTAAAAATTTGGTGAATCTCGTGTGCTTATACAATGATACGTTGTAATTTTCAAGGTGAAAAGTTTCCTCAAATGTAATTATTTTTTAATGTTATTGGAGAAATAAGTCCTCATAAGCAACCATTTATAAATTTTAATTGGAAAAATGGGTCTTCACAAGCAACTATTTGTAAATTTTAATTGGAAAAATGGGTCCTGATACAATGTTGTTTTAATAGTATTGGTGAATATGTAGGTGTTTTATTACATGCTTTCAGGATTCTAAGCGAAAATATTAATCGGTCCATTTGAAATACATAGTTTGTTATGGTGAATTTGTTGCTTAAATATGCCTCATATAAAAAATTGTTGGCAAATGGACTTGCATTGGACTGATAATTCATATAATCCGTGCAATTTGGACACCCTGTTGGGTGTGTTTAATTCACCAATTTCAACTTGGCCAATTTCTAAAATTCACCAATTGGCGAAGATTCACCACTAAATTTTCCCCTGTTCTATTTCCTTCATATTTGGTGTGGTTAAGCTACCAAAAGAATCAGTCAACTTCCATTTTATGACAACAAGTTTTCATCAATCCATTTAGTAGATGAATCAACTTGAGTAGATAAATATGTTATACAAAGTCAACGTTGGTCTCACTAATGGCATCAACAAAGTCAAGCATATCATTGACAACAATACAATGTTATAAATCACGTGTCAAACAATATGATAATTGGTTTACAAAAACATTCGTTAGCTATTAAATCGTCTTCATTTGACATAGTCAATAATGACTATTATCGACCTCCATTCACATAGTCTCTATCGACTATAACAACCTTTATAAATTGGCCTCTATCTAACATACATCCACAAGTAATTGAATTGTATACTTCCAATATATGTTGCACTATGTACTATGTTTAGTTTTCCCTATATTTTCTCTCATATCACTTGATATCTTCTACACTACATATCTATGCTTAGTCCTCCATCTTCCTATACATGCGCATGGTTATTTCATCACCGAAGGCTGCGTCTAAAAGCATGGTATGTGATTGAAGAAACCTCATCTTTACTATAGTTATTTTACTGACTTTTCAGCTTCCTTAAATGTTGTACAGATGGTAGTCTTATATGTTTCCATACTTCAGCGCTATATATATATATATATATTGCACTTATATACTATCCCATATTCTAATCCATGCGCTATTAGAGCAACACTATAAAATAAAACAATCATTTATTTATGAGCTATATATAAATAATATAATATATATTCAATTCCGATAATTATCAATTCAACAAGTAAATAAACATAAATATATATAAATATATATATATATATTCATTTATTGGTACACACATGTTTATATGTTTCATCAAATGTACTAAATACATTCATACCAATATATATATATATATATGTGTGTGTGTGTATAATGTTTATCTTGCTTATCGAACTCGAACACAACATACATACATGATGTATGTTATCTATAAGGTTATGCATTGTAAATATATACAAGCTTTATCAAAGCAGCATTTGATAATCGAATGCATACATCCAAATTATCATTCCTATTGAACAATATGCAAGTATTCATACATATATATACTTCTATAATAAGCATTAATTCTTACATATGAATATGTGTGTATATATATATTCAATGGAAATATGATAGTCAAATGATCCATTCGATATCAAATGATTATGGCCTAGTAACTATATTCACACATATATATACATATAGTCATTTCCTCGTGTATTTACCGAGCTGTAAGTATTTCTACTTACATACATGCACATTTTCTAATGCTCTCATACACGGGTCCATGTATATGTATATATGTATATGCTCATATACATGCTACGTTTTGTGTTCATATGAAATGACATAAAGGTAACCATTCATTAAGTCCAAAGACACATAACATCATAACAAACATTTATATACTTATATGCATATCTTATACATATGTCATCATACTCATATGGACATCCCATTATATCCATCATATGTGTATGTTGACACATGCATTTATATGAAAATGTGCATATATCCCAATACTCATTCACCCACACAATCAAGCACAGTAAAATAAGGAAGGTCTCAAAAGCTCAAATAGATAAACATCACCCAATAATGCACTCGATAGTAAACAAGACCTTTACTAATGCAGACATACCAACTAAGGATGACTTACCAACTTCCCACAAACTGACTCAACTTAATCATTCTAACGTGGTGTGTGTATGCTCAAATAGTTTACGTTACCGATTATTCAACCAAGATCTTCTCCCAAGTGCTACTTCTCCTCCACCTGGAGGAATGAAAATTTACCTACAACCATTAACACATGCCTACGACAGTCAACTGTTCACAACATATGTAGTATACATAAACATCTCCAAAGTTAGAATAATAATTGAATAACCATCTATTCTCATATATGCAGTATTTCCCCATGAAATAACATCAACTGAGATAACATCAACTGAGATAACATAAAATGAGATAACATTCACATTGATAACATGGTACGAGCACACAATTTATTCATCTCCAGAATTTACATTACATTCACATTTTACCCTACATAGTAATAGTAAATAGTAATTTCATAATTGGGGTGTAAAATACTTTCCCCCTTGTGAATCATCATCCCCAATGATGTATAGCCTTTTAACATATAGCTAAAGTCAAATAAATTTTTACTTACCATTCTCAAAATATGTAAGATTTATAAAACATTCATCCTATGTAGCATTACTCCTTGCAACCTTGTCCTTCCTGGACCTTGCTTTGAGTGCCCTCACTATCACATAGGGAAATATTGTATGCCTCACTCATACTTACTCTCCCAAAGAGCTTTATTACATTATCATTTATGCACATCCTAGGTACAATAGTAACTATACATGGCACCTAAGACATAGTGACCTAAAATCATTTGGCCCATGAATTTATCCTTAGTATAATCCAAATAGAAAATGAATAGCAATGTATTGCACACTACACCATGGGTCCCATCCTTCCCCTTTGGTATTTACACTTTTAGAAAACTCATAAACCGAGTCCATCTATCACTTACATGTCCATTTTCCTTACCATAAAGTGTTGTTCTTGATTACTTGTCCATCTTAAGCATAATATTGCTCTTGGACACTTGTCAAATTCTAACACTGCTTCATACTTAAGCTTTGTATCAACAAAGTTTCATTGATCTCTTTGATCTATTACTCCGTTTTGACAAACTATCAAGTCTATGGTTAACCTTATTTCTAATCCTATTTCAAATTAATAGAGTTTCCAACCTTTCCTTCCATATAATGTTCCAAACCTCAATGTTAGAAGTTTATAAATCATTCAAGATTTAGTCTGTACCATTTTTTTTTACCTATTTGGCTATAATAATATATTACGCATTCGTTCAACTGAATGTCTCATAGTATGATTATGGTTTACACAACCCTATCATTGCTCATTCATAACTGAGATATCCTTCACAAGAATACTAAGCAACTACTTCCCACAATTTATTATTTAGGACCGAAATCCTATAAATCAAGTTTCCAATCATGTTGGTTACTTTGGTGAGTCTGTCCACTAGAACATTATGTCAGTCTCACCGACATAGAAAGAGTGATTTGTCTTGTGTTCTACCACTTTCCCTCTAGAATCTCAAGAGAGTACACATGTCCTACCAATGATGAAATATGGTCTTCATTTCTTGGAATACTAGACATTATCTTGCCACATTCAGTGCAACCTCTTACTCTATCTTTCCCCAAGTTATAGTGGTTTCTCATCCGACAATTCACTTTTTCATTCCAATGTCCTAACTTTGACATTAATTTCCTCATTTCATTTCCGAATCTTCCAAAATTTTGGGTGCATAGGTTCTTTTACATCCCATAATAGTATATTCTTTGACTAAGTGAAAACCTATCTTACAATCTCATGCATCTCTGATTCCCATGTAATAATGGTTATAAGATTTGCGGAGATAAAACCCATTTATCTTAGGGCATCCATACCGTGGATTTCTTCTATCCTCGAATTATTTTCAAAGATGTAATTCATATTTCAACTCAATATAATTTTCCTGATAATAATTGGTACTAATCTAGAGTATTAATCCTTGTTCACTCATGTTGGTCCCTAGAAGATATCAAATTTAATTGCATAACTAATTGCCAAACATGAATGTTCCTTGTTAACTCCATGGATTCACTTAATCATATAGGAGAGTCCCAACTTTGGTATATCCTAGTTGAGCACATATAACAACCCCGATGTTCTACTTCATAAAATTTCCAATATTTCACGCTAAGTGAAAATTTTATGATGTCACAACATAACAATAGATGCTTTCCTTTGAGAGTGTTTCCCTTTTAATATAAGAGCCAATCAAAGTAGAATCTTGTCAACAATATGACTTCCTTTCAAGAGTGTAAAGTAATTAACCACTTGTAGCTACTTTAACTCACTAGGTATCCCACCTATCTTTCCAATCATATAGAATTTCATAAGCTCAAGTGATTTACACATCACATGGTGAATCTCAGTCTCAATATTTCCTTCCAATTCTTAGGATAGAGTCCTCAATCCTTGACTAGTTTGATGTCATAGGTTACTCTACCCCTATATGTTCCAATCAAGACCAATTGTACAACTCAACCAAATAAGTTATTCCAAACCTATAGGTGTTAATGATTAGTCTAGTACATAACCCAACTCATTAGGTTAAAACTTAACCTAAGGTCTCTCTTTAATCTAATGATCTTCTCATCCCATATAGGTTATTCCAACCCTAGGGTTTCATTCAAGAGTAAGGTAGTGATCAATCAAGTAAATATAATTGATGTAGTTGCATAGCATCACATCTTACCTTATCTTTCACTCCATCTCTATGGTTTAATAGCTAAACCTTATCATTCACAGGTTTCTTAACTTAGTAAGCTATAGTGTCAAGTTGCTTTACAACATGGATATATTTCATAATATGTAGTATTACTACTTATATATAGAAATAATATTGTTATCTAAATTCCCCATATAAGGTATATAGGAGTGTAGAGACACTTTCTTTCAATTCATGAGTAACCTAGATCTTCCCTTGCTAATGCCATAGGCAAAGATCTTCTCTATCATGATCAAATTATTTTCCTATATTTTTCTAAGGCATCGATGTTAATACCATTTGATCTTCCAGTCAAATAAATATAAGGTATAAGATGATAATAGGTCATAATCCTTGACCTTTCCATTTATCTTTCTCCAAAAATCCCAATACCTTTTCCTTGTGGTCATAAAATGTATGAATTAATTGACATCATGGATTATGCAGAATTCATTAGTTCTTTCAAATTGAAAATATTTTCACAATTTTCGTTGGGTGGGGTACTTAATCTGAGTCATTCTACTTTCTTCCTTCCCCCCTTAGTGTTTCCATAACTTTCGATCAAACTCAAATTTGAAATCCTAGAAAACACTTGCTTCTTTGTCATTCCTTGTTGTTGGCTTTCTATTACCTTTTTCTTGCCTCAATGACATACTTTGAACATACTTTTCCCAAAGTTAGATTTATCATTGTTTTTTTATCTCATAGTTTCAACATTTTGGATCATCCAATAGGAGATCTAATGAATAATCGCAACTTAACAAGTTAAGAGGCACTCTATTATTCCAATTCTCTTTCCAATATCCTTTTTGGTTGAGGAATATCCATGCTCACAAGCCTCTTTTGTTGATGTACCTTTCAACTTAGAACATTGTTTTCCTTACAACTTCTATTGATTTGACACATAGTGCCTTATTGTATTCCATTTCCTTTTGGGACCTCTAAACGAATTTTGATTTTTCGCAAACATGTTGGTGAGTTCATCTTATACTTCAACCAATATATGTACTATCCAAACCTTTGGTCAAGCCAACCTGGTTTACCACTTTAGGTTTCTTTCTCATATTCGCCTTTTTAAGTGACTTTTCCCACTTTTTGGTAATTTATTCTCTCATAACCTTTTAGAGATACCAAAGTTGGTTGGTGTCTTTTTCTCATCTTAATAAAAACTCCAATAATCTCATCATTTTTGGTTGGTGGAACCATGCCCACGTCGTTGATTACTTCTTTCTGACCATTCCGGTCTTTTCTCTTTTCCTAGGTACTAACTCTATTCTTGCAAGATCTTATCTTATACAAGAATTAGATTTATGTCAAGAGTTCTCCAACCTTGTGGATACCTCCTTCATTGACTTTCTACTTCAATCTAATTTATGTTGACATTGCATACTCATAGATTTGTAGTTTTTTCACTAAATCCAAGAATTATTCACTCTTTACAACTATAGTTTGCTACTATTAAGGGGTTATCTCATTTCTTCCCATCCCTTTAGATTCATATAACTATTTTGTAGGTTAAAGGTATATATTGGTTACTCTTCCTAACCTTCCTACATAACTTGATTGCATAATCTTCCACAATCCTAGGTAAGATCATAAGTTGTTGGTTTAGGAGTTCCTACTCTAGGGACAAATCTTAACTAGTCCCAAATTTATGCAAATTTTAGAAATTCACATCTTCCTTTTCACTTCCCTGTGTTCTTTTCTCTTTCCGTTGTGGCACAAGAAATTTTCAACCATTATCTTCAGATAAGGCTTACACATTGTTGCGTAATGAGCTCATAGGTTTCAATGCTTGAACTCAGTAGCTCTGATACCACATGTAATGTGTCAACCCTTCAATGCAATAAAAATTTCTAATTTTACACCATACAAGTAAGTAAATTAGGTAACAAGTCATTGCAATAAAAAATTTCTTTCTTTTATTGAGAATATATGATCAAGATTTCGTATTATATTACAAAAAATATTCCATTTCGTTACAATAACTTCACAAGTTACAACAAAACAACAATACATACATTTACATACATAGGTCCAATGAGCTTTAGAACAAATAACTATAAGATGGTCCAAGATCCTTCCTTTCAAATCTTAGTTATTTTGTCGTTTGTTGTGGAGGAGAAGCATCACTCAAGTGCTTTTCTGCCAACCATGGACTCATAATGCAGTCCCCCACACATCTATCATTATATAGATGGCCCTTCCCTTCGATGAAGAGATTGGTAGAGTAACCAATAACGACAACCAACTGAGCAAAGTGTTTTGTCCTACATAACTAAAAATTGTAATCCCACAATCTTTGTCTAGCATGTAATACCGGATCACGATGAACTGATAGTGGAGCCAAAGGTCGTCACACTACTTTGGTCAAAGTGTTTCATTCAATATGTTCTACTGAGGGTCATCTATCACATACACTACTCCGGCCCAGCTACAATTCACGAAAGTGTGAATGGGGTAAAGCAGGCTATTTAACCAAATGATTTCTAGAAATGATACTAGTTAAATAAAAGGTGATTCCTTGGTGTGGTATTATAAGATCATGATAATTTGTAATCCAAAAATACATGGGGAAATGAAAAAATAACTCATACAAATTAAACCAAGGATGTATGTCCTCACAAAGACTATCTACTAGTATTGTTGAGGCCGATTACTGGATCATCGAGTTCTCCAAACATGGGTCATCCTAAACTGAAGAGACATAATAATAACAACTAGGGATTGAGGCTATCAGCGATATATTTATCAATCGGTATGTATTGCAGAGAAGCAAATATGAAGCAATATTCTATTCACTCAAGTGGTTATCGGCATGCTTGTGGTGACACTTAAAAGCGGATCCAAAGGCATTCTGTATTGGACAGTCTAAGTAGTTTCTTCCCTCAATGGAATCTAAGCAAAGAGTTATTTTGAAGAGAATAATGAATCCTACAATTGGAAATCAAAGTGAAGATGAACAAGGCTTGATTGGAGGAGTTTCCGACAAATCAATGATTTTGATTTCAGAGGACTCATCAAGATATTTAAAACTAATGGGGAATTTGGCATAGATTGTCATAATTAAGTATAATCCATGAGATGAAAGTTAAATCAAGGTAGTGATGGAAAAATCTAATGTTGTCATCAATCTTATTGGGAGAGAATGTGGAACACACAATTTAAGATGTAAATGAAGTAATTTCTGAGCATCTTGAAAAGATAGCTAAAGAGCCATGGAACATGTGACTTTTCAATTGTGAAGAAGAATGAGGTCTTTAGTCTCAGGATTGATACCGAGCTTATATCCCTCGTGCAAAAATTATGATCTTATGATTTGGAAAGTGGAATTCTATTTGTGCATCCAAAGGTTTTATGTCAGGATTTCTTGTTGATTGATGCCCAAAGAATAACAAGGAATTTGGTACATCTTCTAGGCATGATAGAAAAGGCTATTAACAATTTGGAAAAGTGAACAGGAATGTGTTTCATTTAATGAATATTTATGAAAGAACAAAATGGAAACACCAATTTTGAGACTATGATGGTTTGTTTATATGTCTTCTTGTTGATATTAGTTTTGGTTCATGAATGATTAAAATGAATGGGGATGAGAGAATCTAGTTTGCGATGGATCAAAGGCTAACAAAAATTCAAGATGACATCAATTTAGACAATAATTTCCATGATGTACCTATGGAATATGAAATCGATACAAATTGTAAGTAAGACATTAAATCTCAGCTAGCATCATGGGAGTATTTTCAATATTTCTAAATGTGATGAAGACAACTAGATGCCCCACCTTCATTGGAAAACAAGTTAGTTTTATTGGTCAACTGGAATATGGAGAGTCTTTTAAAATTAAAGGAAAAATCAATTCAAAAAGCACTTACAAAATTGAAGAGGGAAAAATCAAACCCATGAAACCATGGGATGTGAAAAGGAAAGCAAGAAGTTGGAAGGAGTTTCAAGAGATCTTCAAATAAAGAAAAATAAAATTCAAGAATCAGCTATGGGAAGCTGAATCGAGGAGACTCACCAGGGAAAAATTATTAAAGGATTTTCTGATGTAATAGTGGGAATAGTGGGGATCTTCTTTTGGGGTTGTCGAATAGGAGAGCTTTTGTGAGAGCTTTCAGGGAGATAGTTATTTTATGTTTATTTGCAGCATTTTCTTCAGTCGAGCCTTTATGTACAAGGATTATGGATTCTTTGAACTATTATTTCATAAAATAAAGAAGGAGATGATTTGATCTTTGTCTCTATCTTGTCTTCTTTTGATTATTAGTTTCCTATGTGAAATTAATATCTTTCTTTGGTGAATACTCTGTTATAGTTTGTTGTGGATGTACATGTCAAAGGATCTGTGAGTCTTTAGCATTTAAATTTGCTCTCTTGTTTGGAAGAAGTTATTGCTTTTCTTGTTGAATATTTTTTGCAGGCGTGTAGTAGATGGTCTTTATGTCATTTGTTTCTATTTGCCTTTACTCCAAATTTCCTTCCGCATTTGTGTCATTTTTATGCACAAATTTTTGTTTTCCTTTATTGCTTTCTAGTTAAAATCACACCTTAGTTTGTTTTCAATCTCTTCTAATTCATTGATAATCATAAGAGGGAGCTATACCTCTAAAATTCAGAGGAAGATTGCTAATTCATTAGCGATCTCTGGAGCTATTAGTAAATGATTTGTCTTTATTGGTGGGTGTAATTGAGTCATTTATATAGTTATTCAAAGAGGACAATCTGTTTACTAACATATTTTTTGGTGACTCCACTGGGAATTTGAATCAAAAGATCGGTGCTTTATTTCCTTAGATTTTTAATGATATGTCCATGTGCAGGGAGATTGGTGACTTTGTTTGAATTTTGAAGACAATATGATGCAAAATCAAAAAAATCAAAGAAATGGGAGAAGACCCACACCTACTATGGAAGAAATTCTTGCAATGGATGACAAAGTACTTCATGAATTTTGGAATTGCTAAAAAGAATGCATTACCAAAGCTATAAGAACCAGGTTAAGTATAGAAGATGACTACAAATCAGAGCTCTTGTTGAGGAGTCTTCATGCTAGATTTCAAAAACTCAAAGAGCTTGAAGAAGGATTGAGTTCGCTACAAGCAATTACACGAAAACTCATGTGACTTAAAGAAGAATTGCATGTTGATGATGATGATACTTCAGGTGATTTTGATTCTTTTCATTCTTATAATTTTTTAGTTTTGGATGAAGAAGATGTTAAAGGAATGATTATTAAGCCTCATGAAGATTCAACATTCTTGAAAGAAAATAATCATAATCAAGGGAATGTTGAAAATTTTGAAACCTTGCAATTAACATAGACAATAATAATTTGTTGAGGCTCTCTTCTTCACTAGAATTAGAGAATTTTAGTTTTAAAATTGTTGAAAATCAGCTTGCTCCTAAAAAGTGTGAAGATGAGAATTTTTCAGATTGACACATAGTCAGAGTATGCAACTTCTGAGTTTCGTGAAGAAGATGGTAAAAAGGGTTTGTTGTAGCCAGAGGTTAGTAGTGAATGTGATTTTGAATCATTTTATTCTGAAAATGCAATCATACCATTCAAAGATGATTCAACGAATGAAGATAGTGTTAAAGTTGACACAAATTTATATACTTTGTTGATGAAAATTCAAAATCTGAGTTTGTAAAAGAGGAAGGAATTTTTGGGATTAATGAAAAGCAAAACAATGGCCAAGCTGATGAGATACTGTAGCATCAAGAAATTTTAAATCTTTTGGATGATGTTTCTCTTTGTGAAAAAGGAAATTATACTTCAATTTTTATCATATGTTGAAGGAGAAGACTCGCTTGTTGCAACACCAGGTATTGACCTAGCTACTTCTTCATTTGTGGATAGAGAGTTTTCAGATTTGATTGCAATAAAGAAAGATAAATCTTTTTTAGATAAAGAAGATCCTATGCTAGATGAGGTTATTCTATGTCCTAAGGTGGATAAGGATATTAAAGAGTCTTTTAAACATGATGACCTCAATCAAAAACAGAGTAATGCAGCTATTTCTTTAGAGAGCTCTGATTATTATTATTTGCAATAAAAAATTGAGACATCTTTCTATAGTTCATTGGTTTTCTCTTATGCCACAAATATAGATCTTCAAATTAGCAACAGTCATAAGGTAGAATTAATGATAATTTCTGATCTATTCAAGATGGTTCAGGATAACATAATCAACACTATACATGGAAGCCATCTTCAGGTTCAATAAGATTCATAAATTTATGATGAGAAGTGGCTTCTTGGTGGGTCTTTCATTGAGTCATTTCATTTCACATGATTTAGCTTTGCATACATATTCTTTAATATGTTGTTGGATTTTCAAATGCTTCATAAATAAACATCCCTACTTCGCACTGGCAGATATTTCTCCCAGATAGTTAATGGCTTTGCATAATCTCCCATGGAAGCTAGAATGTTGCACCTAGTCTAGGTGCATATAGGTGTCTTAGGTTGCATTTTATTTTTTGTTGTGTGGGTTGGTTCCAATATTTTATTCAAGGGGTAAATGATTTTGACTAGAGCTATGAATTGGATACAACCATTTAACAATACCACCCCAACGGGGTTTGAACCTTGGTGGCAAGAACAACAATGCCACCTTATAAACCATCACACCATGCCAATACCAGAGGGTTGGTTCCAGTTTTGGATTTGGTTCTTGTCTCCTATTGTTCTCCCTTGAATCTGGCCCAATGGACAAGGCACTGATCTTTCCCAAAAATTCTAGAGATCTCTACATTTCTGTAGAAAATGCATTCCCTAGATAGAGCCACTATTAGCCTATTTTTGGCCAATTTTTTTTAAAGAATTCTCCCTTATTCAACACCAATGGAACCTATGATGTTTTTGTATATGTGTCTTCTCATTCAAGTGGCAACAACAAAATCATTGTTGGATCACATCTCAATTCAATGTTCATAAGCTTTCCCATACAATAACTTCATATTCTACACTGCATTGATCAAGCAATTGGGAGGCTCGGGTGTTTGTAATGGAAGCTTCTTGAGTTTTGTGTTATTCTTGGATAACCTTCATTCATGCATAAGTTTCATCTAAGGATGATCAAGAGAATTTTAGCGAGCATCTACTCCGAGAGGTCTATCTACTTCAAGAATTTACATGGGCTTGTTTCATAAGAATCTACATTTTAGTTCTAGTTCTACAATGTCTTCTTTACTCAACACTGTGTGATGATTCCCTTGTACTACATTACTTGGAAGAGTCTACAAACTAGGGCATCGATGTTAGCTATCTAAGGAAATCAATTCGGGAAGCATGTTACAAAGGATTAACTATTTGAGCCTTACCAATCTAGGAGAGCCCACAAATAATCATATTTAAGGCAGTGTTCTCATCCCACAATAGGTTTTTGTGGTGACACCAAACATTCCAGCAACGTATGAGATGCACTTTGGGGTTCCCATGGCAAGGGCAATGTTGAATACTCTCGATATTAGATATGATGTTGGTGACAAAAGAAATACCATTATTGATTGTAATTCATGAACTAGGTAGCGAAAAATCTTCAGATGACATAGATTATACATATCCAGAATATAAAAGGCTTTTATAGAGTGGGGAACCAATTTCAAGATTTGCTAGCACTGATATCATTGAGGCTAACTGAGAGTCCAAGAATGACTTTTCCAAGGCATGAGGTAAGTATTTCATTGGCTGGCAGCATTTTTATAAGTTTTATGAACTCAGGTGGAGGCTTCAAAGGTTATACGAACCTCTTAAAAGGATGCCCATTAAGTAACATCGGTGGAAAGTTCATGAAACCATTAGAAAGATCATTGTGCTTGGTTAGAAAAACTATATAAAAGGCCGCCTGCATAAGAACTATCAAAGGGTCGCCCATTGGTATTCTTAAACACTTGTGTTACACAACTATGCACCCAAGGTCAAACTAAATTCCTTAAGAAACGTGATCTCATGGATCACAATGATTGCAGTATGTATACACAAATTGATTTTGTTGAAAGGCTATGAAAACTCCTTAGCAATGCAATTGGTAGAGTTCCACAATTTTTTCCTAAATGAGAGTCAATGCCTTGAGTTTTATGTGCTAGGTATATAAGCTATCTCAAAGCTACAATTCACGAAAGTGTGAATGGGGTAAAGCAGGCTATTTAACCAAATGATTTCTAGAAATGATACTAGTTAAATAAAAGGTGATTCCTTGGTGTGGTATTATAAGATCATGATAATTTGTAATCCACAAATACATGGGGAAATGACAAAATAACTCATACAGATTAAACCAAAGATGTATGTCCTCACAAAGACTATCTACTAGTATTGTTGAGGCTAATTACTAGATCATCAAGTTCTCCAAACATGGGTTATCCAAAACCAAAGAGACATAATAATAAAAACTAGGGAGTGAAGCTATCAGCGATATATTTATCAATCGGTATGTATTGTAGAGTTGCAAATATGAAGCAATATTCTATTCACTCAAGTGGTTATCAGCATGCTTGTGGCAACACTTAAAAGCATATCCAAAGGAATTTTGTATTGGACAATCTAAGTAATTTCTTCCTTCAGTGACGTCTAAGCTAGGAGTTATTTCGAAGAGAATGATGAAGCCTACAATTGGAAATCAAAATGCGAATGAATGAGGTTTGATTGGAGGAGTTTCTAACAAATCAATGATTTTGATTTCAGAGGACTCATTAAGATATTTAAAACTAATGGGGAATTTGGCATAGATTGTTCTAATTAAGTATAATACATGAGATGAAAGTTCAATCAAGGCAGTGATGGAAAAATATAATGTTGTCATCGATCTTATTGGGAGAGAATGTGGGACACACAATTTCAGATGTAAATGAAGTAATTTCTGAGCGTCTTGCAAAGATAGCTAAAGAGCCATGCAGCATGTGACTTTTCAATTGTAAAGAAGAATGATGTCTTTAATCTAAGGATTGATACCAATCCTATATCCCTCGTGCCAAAATTATGATCTTATTATTTGGAAAGCAGAATTCTATTTGTGCATCCAAAGGTTTTCTATCAAGATTTCTTGTTGATTGATGCCCGGAGAATAACAAGGATTTTGGTACATCTTCTAGGCATGGCAGAAAAGGCTATTAATAATTTGGAAAAGTGAACAGGAACATATTTCGTTTAATGAATCTTTATGAAAGAAAAAAATGGAAACACCAATTTTGAGACTATGATGATTTGTTTATATGTCTTCTTGCTGATATTAGGTCTGGTTCATGCATGATTAAAATGAATGGGGATGAGAGACTCCAGCGGGTGATGGATCAAAGGCTAACACAAATTCAAGATGACATCAATTTAGACAAGAATTTCCATGATGTACCTGTGGAATATGAAATCAATACAAATTGTAAGTAAAATGTTAAATCTCAGCTAGCATCACGGGAGTATTTTCAACATCTCTAAATGTGATGAAGATAGCTGGATGCCCCACCTTCATCGACAAGCAAGTTAGTTTTATTGGTCAACTGGAATATGGAGTCTTTTAAAATTAAAGGAAAACTCAATTCAAAAAGTAGTTACAAAACTGAAGAGGGAAAAATCAAACCCATGAAACTATGAGATGTGAAAAGGAAAACAAGAAGCTGGAAGAAGGATTTTTGAGAGATCTTCAAATAAAGAAAAATAAAATTCAAGAATTAGTTATGGGAAGCTGAATGGAGGAGACTCATCAGGGAAAAATTATAAAAGGATTTTCTAATGTAATAGGGGGGGTCTTCTTTTGGGGTTGTTGAACAGGAGAGCTTCTGTGAGAGCTTTCAGGGAGAGTTATTTTATGTTTATTTGTAGCATTTTCTTCAACTGAGCCTTTATGTATAGGGATTATGGAGTCTTTGAACTATTATTTCATCAAATAAAGAAGGAGATGATTTGATCTTTGTCTCTATTTTGTGTTCTTTCGATTATTAGTTTCCTGTGTGAAATTAATATCTTTCTTTGGTGAATACTTTGTTATAGTTTGTTGTGGATGTACATGTCAAAGGATCTGTGAGTCTTTTAGCATTTAAATTTTCTCTATTTTTTGGAAGAAGTTGTTGCTTTTCTTGTTGATTATTGTTTGTAGGCATGTAGCAGATGGTCTTTGTGTCACTTGTTTTCATTTTCTTTTACTTCAAACTGCCTTCCGCATTTATGTCATTTTTATGCGCAAATTTTTGTTTAGCTTTATTGCTTTCTGGTTAAAAGCACACCTTAGTTTGTTTTCAGTCTCTTCAAATTCATTGAAAATCATAAGAGGGAGTTTTACCTCTAAAATTCGAAGGAAGATTGCTAATTTATTAGCACTCTCTGGAGTTGTTAGTAACTGATTTTTCTTCATTGTTGGGCGTAATTGAGTCATTTATCTAGTTATTCAAAGAGGACAATCTGTTTACTAACTCATTGTAAATATATACAAGCTTCGTCAAAGCATCATTCAATAATCGAATGCATACATCCAAATTATCATTCCTATTAAACACTATGTAAGTATTCATACATATATATACTTCTATAATAAGCGTTAATGCTTATGTATGCATATGTGTATATATATATAAATACAAACATATATATATATGTATATATTCAATAGAAATATGATAGTCAAATGATCAATTTGATGTCGAATGATTATGACCTAGTAACTATATTCATACACACACACACACACACACATATATATACATATAGTCATTTCTTCATGTTTGTACCTCTTTGAGTATTTCTACTTACATACATATTCATATGCTAATGCTCTCATACACATGTCCATGTATATGCATATATGTATATGCTCATATACATGTTACGTTTTACATTCATATGAAATAACATAAAGGCAACCATTCATTAAGGCCAAAGACACATAGCATCATAACAAAAATTTATATACTTATATGCATATCTTATACATATGTCATCATACTCATATGGACATCCCATTATATCCATCATACGTGTATGCTAACATATGCATATGTGCCTATATCCCAATACTCATTCACCCACATAGTCAAGCACAGTAAAATAAGGAAGGTCTCAAAAGCTCAAATAGATAAGCATCACCTAATAATGCACTCGATAGTAAACACGACCTTTACTAATGCAGACATACCAACTAAGGATGACTTACCAACTTCTCACAAACTGACTCAGCTTAATCATTATACTGTGGTGTGTGTATTCTTAGATAGTTTTTGTTACCGGTTATTTGACCAAGATATTCTCCCGAGTGATACTTCCCCTCCACCTAGAGGAATGAACATTTACCTGCAACCATTAGCACATGCCTACGATAGTCAATTGTTCACAACATATGTAGTATACATAAACATCTCCAAAGTTAGAATAATAATTGAATAACCATCTATTCTCATATATGCAGTATTTCCCCATAAAATAACATCAACTGAGATAACATCAAATGAGATAAAATTCACATTGATAACATGGTACGAGCACAATTTATTCATCTCCACAATTTACATTACATTCACATTTTACCCTACACAGTAATAGTAAATAGTAATTTCACAATTGGGGTGTAACACTAAGCCAATCAGATGTCTTAGCAAGAAGAGAATCATGAACATCAATAATGATATGTACATCCTTCATCTCCATAGAAGAGATGCACAAAACAAAACACCCAACAAAACAACCTTCCTCCACACCCCTAGGGGAAATAATAGTAGCAATGCCAAGAGAAGAAACAATAGCAACAAGAGCATCATTAGGAGATGAAACAACAACAAATGCATCAACCTTCGATAGAAACCCCCTCTCTTCCAGAGCAGAAGAAATGGAACTATAACCTTGTGTTCCATAGTGGAGGAAAAATCATCCTTAGGAGGGAACAAAAGGCTTTTTTCTCATACCCAAAAATTGATCACCATTAGTAACATCAACCACAGGCACCTCAACAAGTTTATTCACCTTCAAATGAGCATTCAAGAGGATATTCATGAGAAACTCATCCTCTTCACCCAAGACATCCCCATCACAAGGAAAGAAATCAAAAGTAGGTAGGGAGAATGGAATTTTTTTCTTATTGTCACATCCCCATCAGTTGCCTTCACAGAGGATGTTGGACAGTAGAAAAAAAAGCAAAATAAATAAATAAAAGAGAGAAGAATGAGAAAATCGTGCAAGAAGGATGGTGTAGGGAAAAATGATGCATTTAGTGAGGCATGAGAACCATTAAATTGGATAATACTAGCATCAGGGGAGAGGAGACCATGTGTGTACTGAGGAATAAAGAGAAAATATGAAGGGGAGGTTGCACCATTAATGAGGAATGGCACCCCAACCATTCTCCATGCAATCTTCACATGAAAGGAGGGTAGGTGTAAATGCCAAAATCCCAAACCTCTAACTGTATTCACCTACCTACATGACATAATGAGATCTTATGAGCATTAAAAAAGGGATAGAGGGTTAAGTGTACCAAGATGGTTCCCAAAAAGGGGGCTTAAGTGGCCAATTTTTTTTTGAAATCAAGAAATACTAACCTTGGACATGAAATTGAGGATACTTACACTCAAAATTTTGAGATGGAACAAAAAGAATGATTCAAGTGCTCCAAGTCTACTTTCTAAACTACTTATTTATTTTGAAAATGGTTGAGATTAAGGGGTTCAAACGAGGGATGTACACAAATTGGTGTTGTTTTTTTTCAGAAAAACATAACATAGCAACTCTTGTACGACTCTCGTACAATGAATTTTTTTTTAGTATTTTTAAAATCGATACAGTCAGAAGTTAGCTAACAATATGTAGTTGATGCATGATTTTTCTGATAATTTTTTAATGAATATTTTATTTTTTACTAATTTTCAAAGTGGACACTTCCTGAAAGATAGAATTTTGGCCGTGCTACCCCTACAAATTTTGGAAAGTAATTGAATTTTAAAAAAAAAATTGTAGAATGGAGTCTAGTTTCTAAAAATGTAATTTATTTGAAATTTCAATGAACGGTTAAGTTATAATGAAAAAACACCAAACACTACTTTTTTCCAAAAAAGAGACATTCAAACAAAATAAATTATGGATGAATGGCTTAACATTGTCAGAAAGTGAAAAAAATTACATCGTTGGATAGGTAAGAGAGAACCTAACATTACCTAGATGTTCGATTTGTTTGATGTTGAACCATGTGCAATCCTGACAATGAGCATGAACCCGATTATGTGAAATATTGTAGAAATTGCATAAACATGTCTTTGGTCATTGGGAATGCCCTCCAAGCCTTTGGGTTGGTATTCCAAGGAAAATACCAAACCCAAGGCTTGGGGATTCCCAAAGCAATATATAACGTGCTTGTATTATATGTCAGTTTTGACATGGTTTTTTTTTGTTTGTGGGGAGCATGTCTAGCAAGAATAACACGAGTGTGGTATAATGCACTCACATTATGTCTTGATTTATGTTAAATACATATTGAATGTATGTTTATATATTTGTATGTTTGTATGCACATGTATGCTTGTATGTCATGTATGTATGTATGTATGTATGTATCAATGCATGTATATTGTATGTATGCCTACTTGTATGTAAGATTGTATATACATGTATGTACATGTATGCTTGTATGTATGTAGGATTGTATGTACTTATGTATTATGCTTGTAAGTATGTATTTATGTATGTCTTTAGAGGGAGGGAGAATTTTAAGAGAGAGAGAGAGAGAT
>VDFB02058242.1:214556035-214594919 GCA_007258455.2 Sequoia sempervirens
AGAAGAAGCTAAGGCTACATAATTGGGTTGAACTCCTCCATTTGAAACTCTGGTTTTTTAGGTATGTGAAGTATTTACACATTTTATTTCATTCTATTATGGCTTGCTTTCATTTTTGTTATTTTGCATATTCCATGTTGATCATTGTTTGTTTGTCATTATAACCTTAGGTTGTCAATGCACATTTTAAATTACAAAATTCTATACACTTTCCAATTACATTTTTAAACCACATCTCTTTGAGGCATTTTGTTATTTAACAATTGACTTACCTTGTGTATGCTTCCACATTTTGTATACACATATATATGACATACGTTTTAAGGAAGTAAAATAAAACATCATTTCTCAATCCTGCATTATGGAAGTGCATACCACTCTCCAAAGTTTTCATTGAGGTATTTTTTTCAAACAATTATACCAAGCAGCTCATTGCCTTGTCTATGCTACCAAATTTTCCATACATCTCTCTAAAAAATTGGAATATACTCCTCCCACATTGATAGATCTTAGAAACTATTTTGGTTTTCATCTCTATTACTAAATTTACCTCATCAATAAACCTACCTCATCACTTTTAGTTATGATATATTTTAAATGTTTCCTTGATTATTCTACCTACAAGGGATTCTAACCCTTCTCTCCACTATTAGAAGACACTTTATTGAAGGCTAAGTTAGCAACATGGGGAAAGGTGCAGCCTATCATGCAATCATGGATCAAAATGGAAGCATGGACAAAGAATTTGAACTGTGATGCAACCAGGGGAGGTTCTGCAACACAACTAAACACAAAAAAACAACCAACAACAACAATTCACAAGTCATAATTCTCAAAACTCTTCACTTTTCATCAAATCAACACTTTTCCTTGTACCATTGCCAACTCATTCAATTGGGTATTTCTTCTCGATAAGATTCTTTCAGAACAAGAATTGAACCATTTAAAGGACCCTTCAGGGTACACAATCACATGCCAACAAACCACTATTGGTCACTTTGTAGCAACTTTCTCAAATCAGGATTTCTATGCCACCTAGGCCTCATTTGGACACTTTAGCAAAGAAAATTATCTTGAAACTTGACCAAAACCTCCAAATACATGTAGGCAGAAATTTATATGTATTCAAACCAAATAATTCACAATTAGTTCTCATAAATTCATCCACCAAGATGCCAAAACCAAAAACCCTCTTTTTAAGCCAAATAACCTAGGGCTTATTGGAAAACACACTTCCCAACCTTATCAAAACATGCCACAATATCAAACATGTCTAAAATGGCCTGCACAAACTCAATTCAACAAGGAACAATGCTTCCCTAACACAATACTCACTTTAGCATATCAAAACCTCTCAAATTCACATGGAAAACACCAAATTTCACTCTAGGGCTTCATGCCCAACTCAACTCTTGACCTCCCCTGTACACACTCAACACTCCCACACCTTTTTAGTAATGTTGTAGACCCATTCCTTGAGTTAGAGTGTCCATAGTGACACGATTGGGTCAATACACCATTTTAAATGACTTTCAAACCTTAAAATTGTGTGTTTAGGCTGGTCTCAGAAATGATTGACATGGTTGGGGCACGTATGCCTCATAGAAATGGGGTGTCACAGTGATTACATCACCATGACACCCCATTTCTATGAGGCATATGTTGTACATCACCGTGGCACCCCATTTCTATGAGGCATACGTTGCCCCTACCTTCTCAACCCTACCACATTAGCAAGCTAGTGGAGCATTGGCAAGCTAGCTCACTCACTAGCTTGCTAATGTGGTAGGGTTGAGAAGGTAGGCTGGTGCAGGAGCACCCAAGATCGTCAAGGAAATATTTAGGAGACAAGAGAATGCAGGGGTCTTGAAGACCTATCAATCACCTCAAAGCATCAATTATGATATCTTGGAGCCTATAATGGCCTTTGGAATGGGTGAACACATTAAAGAGGTCAAAAGTCCTAAGGGTCTTAATAAGGATCCTAGGACCAAATTGCAATATAAAGGGAACAATCATGTTATAGGAGATTAGGTAGGTTTATAATGCTTTAATGGTGTCAAATAAGGTTTAAAAATAATAATGTAATGGTTTTTAATGTTTCTAGTTAGTGGGAAATAATAAAATGTAAGTTTGGAAATTCAAATTTTTGAATTCCAATTTGGGCGGGTAACTAGCTTTTATGAGTTTTAATCACTTTTATGCAACTTAATCAATCCCAAACGGTTGGATCAGTTGGGGAAAGGATATACAAAGCCACAATAATCATTTGTATGGAGGTTGGACGTTGGGAGCAAGCATTGTATGGCTGTTTTATGGAAATAGTGAAAAAACACAATTTTTGGCACTTTTATGGTGTTTTTTTGTTAAATACTCGATCTCTATTGAATTTATGTCCAGTAGGATGCTTTAGGAGTTTTTGTTTACATATTTTAACACCATTGAAGGCTCTAAAAGCAGTGATAATTAATTTCTTTGCATTTTATATTGATTGTCCTAAAAAAGAACACAAAATTTTCACTAGTTTTGGTGATTTTCATGGATGATTGATCCATTTCAAGGTATAATGCTACTGTGACCTATGAAATGGATCATTCCTTACATGTAACATACATATTTAACAAAATAACATGCAGCGAAGAAGAATCAAACGGTGTACACCAAGATTTCATTGTGAAAAATGCTTGAAGTTAGAGGCTAGTGTATAGCAGCAGAAGATCTGCCTTAATGAGGGGCATGTTTTTGAGTTGGGATAGACTAAATATGTTGTACTAATGGTGTAGAGTCAATGAGAAAGTTCTGGAAGTGATTGGAAGGTTAGTTTTCAAGAAGCCCTAGTTTTTGAGGCAAGTTAAGGAGGGTTTTGTGTTTGAGAATGTTAGAGGTGTCATAGAGGTCTAAAAACTTGGATTCCTTTGTTTTGAGTCATTTTAAGGTACTTTTGAGAGTTTCATGGTCAGGGGTTGAGTTTAAAGGGGGGTTTCTTTGAAAAAGTGGGCTAATTAGGCCTAGTTTTTAAGGATACAACAGATTTTGGAAGGGTTTGTCTGAATCAAGTGATATCAAGGTTTGGATATGTTGTTTGTCATCACAAACCACACTTGAAACAGTCATTAGATTTTGGGTTCCTTTGGAAAGTTTGAGTGCAAAGTCAAAAATCCTTCGCTAGAGGCCTAGTTGGGCTAGTAGCCTAGTTAAGGTGAAAATTTGGTTTTGTGTCTAAATCAAAGGGTTTGGCTTTGAAATCATTCAAAAAAAGTTTTTTTGGGTCTCTTAAGAGTGTTCCTAGGGTTTTGGTCCATAAGGAAGGAAAATAAGTCATGAATGCAAAGTTGAGGCGTTATCTCCATGTTGGTGCCTAGTTGAAAGGTTGAGAGTGAATCATTGTTAGTCTTGTAACTTGGTGTTTCTTTCAAAGTCCCTGACCCTCTGCATCATAGGGGCAGCATATGCCTCATAGAAATGGGGTGCCATGATGATGTATGAGGTAGGGTTGATAAGTTAGGGGCAGCATATGCCTCATAGAAATGAGGTGCCACAGTGATATACCCATCATTGTGGCACCCTATTTCTATGAGGCATACACTGCCCCTACCTTCTCAACCCTACCGCATTGGCAAGCTAGTGAGTGAGATAGAATATGCCTCATATAAATGAGGCATACGCTGCCCCTACCTTCTCAACCCTACCACATTGGCAAGCTAGTGAGTGAGCTAGCTTGCCAACACTCCACTAGCTTGCCAATGTGGTAGGGTTGAGAAGGTAGGGGTAGCATATAAAAATGGGGTGCCCACCCCATTTCTATGAGGCATACACTGCCCCTACCTTCTCAACCCTATATCACCGTGACACCCCATTTCTATGAGGCATACACTGCCCCTACCTTCTCAACCCTACCGCATTGGCAAGCTAGTGAGTGAGCTAGCTTACCAACACTCCACTAGCTTGCCAATAGGGTAGGTTTGAGAAGGTAGGGGTAGCGTGATAGCAACCTAGGTGGTGAAGACCCCAACCAACTCAAAATTATCAGATTGAAACAACAAACCAGCCCTTTAAACACTATACACTCAACTTATCCCAAACACACACCTAAAGGCTTGTAGCCCTCCAACACTATTTTTTCTCAATATCTTTTAGAGAAGGTCATACAAATACCTAACAAACATCATCTGAGACACACTTCAACTCCTAACACAACATTCCAATAGGTTTTGAGAGGTTTCTTTGCAACAATATTGAAAACCAATAGGTTGTTGTGCCTTGTAGGCCACCAAATAGCCCTCTTTTACCAAGGAGGTACCTCCAAAACACTTTGTTTTCACCAAATCTCAACTAATAGTCACTAATTGTGTTACAAAACAACAAATTCAACCATTATTTCTCAGAGCCTTGACCTCTAAAATTTTGTACCACCAAACCCTCAAATTTCATGCAAATAACCTATGGTTTATTGAAAGTCTTGACAATCAGGCTTACCATACCTCACCAATACCAACAACACTTCAAAAAATCCTTGCAAAAACTCAAAAAACCATTACATGGAAGGTTCCTTCAACATTTCATCAAAACCCTTCTTTAACACCCCATTTACACAAGGAAAACAATGTAATTTTGTCTATCTTGTAATCATGGCATGCCCCTGCACCACCTTTGTCTATGCTAGAAATAGTCTTGTACAAGATGATTGTAAGTATTTTTTATGAAGCCTTGAATGACATATATTTCATTTATTTGAATGGACAAATACTTTAGGAACTAATATTCGTCTCATTATCATGCTACAGGTAAAATTATCTGCCATGTCGAAGAAACGAAGAAGGAATAAACTAACAGACAAAGAGTATGAAACCTTCAAAGCAAAGGAGATAGAATGGGTGGTGGCATATCATGAAAAGAAGAAATTGGGTACTATTGACAAAAACAAGCCAACTGAAGAGGAACTTCAACTATCAAAAAGAGAACATGATTTGGTAGCACAAAGGGCACGAATGCAAAAGCATCATGCTAAGACAAATTCAAATACTGTAGTTGGAGACACACCCTCTATAGAAAGTGAATACAAAGGGACTCCATTAAGCACAAGTGAATATGGAGGGACACCAGCTACCGCAAGTGAATATGGAGGGACACCATCTATGGCAAGTGAATATGGTTGGACACCATCCAACGCATCTCAAGTTGAGAGTACATCATCACTCAGATTTGACAAAGAAGGTATGCCATCATCCCCACAAGAACCTCAAGGTATGTCTTCTACTCCACCCTCAATCGAAGGTACGCAATCTAGCCCACCTAAATTAAATATTGATGAAATTACTAATGTTGAGATGTATGTACCTAGAAGAACACCACCTAGAATTTTGCGTAGAAAGCCAAAGTATTTGATTAATATTGATGAGGATATTTTGCAGAACATGGAAGGTAAGATTCTAGCACACACTTGTAGAAGATATGCTGATAAGATTTGGAAATTCTACTTTGAAAGGCTAAATGAGACCGCAAGATGTCAAATATTTGTTGAAATGATGTAGGGTGTAAAGTATAGAGACATCATGAAGACTCTTGGGTTGAGAACATCGAATGCATCGATTGAAAACACTATTGTGAAGAATCTAATGGATGCATATGAGAGTGTGGGTAAGACATCATGCTCAAAGGATAGTAATGTCACACGATGTGTCATTACATCAACTTTGGTAAGCAGACAAACAAAGAGAGCTTGTCTCATTAGAAAGACAAGTGAACAAATGAGAATTAGTAGAAAAACTTTATCAAAATCCATTCAAAGGCGGCAAAGAATTGAGGGTACCGATTCAAATGAATTATGGGCATTCTTGGGGAGACTGCCACAAAAAGATAAAAAAGTTATTGAAGCATTGAGAACACTAATTGAAGAGTATTGGAAGAATAACATAAGGCCATCTCTGAATCAAAGGGATGTGGTAAGAAGGAGAATCGGTATTCGGAACCGTGAGCCACATCCAAAGCAATTTTTTGGATATGACTCAAACCCAATTTTTTCATAAATTTCAAATGGATTATCCTCAAATTAGTATTTTTCAAAGATTTTTTGAAATGCTTAAACCTTTTTATGTCAAGATAAATCACACACGCACTACTTGTTGTAGACTACATATTGAATTCTCTAACCATTATGATGTTTATCGTTCTATATGTTGTGATTTGCATACTAACAAAGTTTTGCAAGATTGTGGCAAAGAAGCCCCACCAAAATCTTCAAGAGATTTCTTATCAAAAAATTTATGTGAAATAGAGGATGGCCAAATATTCTATAGGACAACATGCTTGGATGGTTCATGTGAGTGTTGTAGTGGCTTGCAGTGTATGCCAGTATGTCAACATATGGAAAGCACAGATGAGGTGGGACAAAAACTAGTAGAGTTTGGGAAGTATAAAATAGTGGTATACACTACAAAAGATGGGTCTCAAATAAAAAGATGTGATTTTGTTATTCAAAAGATTCCAGTGTATCAGTTTATGTCCATGTTTTGTGACAATATAGTGTATGAGTATGCAAGGCAGACCCATAGAGCTCGATGGTTGGACACACAATCCAAGCTATGCAAAGACACCTTTCCAGTTGGTAGCATAGTATCAGTGGTTGACTTTGTAGAGAACTACACTCTACAGCCACAACGTGAGGTGCAGTCACAGTATTACAACTCCACACAAGTTTCGATATTTGTGCAAATAGAATTCATTCATGCAACTAATAGTACAAAGGACCAAAAGAAGGTATTGAGGGAGTATCACTTTTATATTAGTGATGATCACATACATTCTCTAGAGTTCATGCAAGGTTGCTTCCAGATGTTCTACAGTGATTTGGCTCAGAGGGGCATAGCATATGGTCGGCATATAATATGGTCAGATAATTGTGCAACATAGTTCAAGAACTCACGCATGTTATACTGGTTGAGCAGGATGCATGTCATTATAGGTGTACATCATAGGTGGAACTTTTGTGAGGCTGGGCATGGAAAGGGGGAGCATGATGGTGCAAGAGCATGCGTGAAAAGAGCATGTCTCAATGGGTAAATCTGTGAAAACAATGATTTGAATGATTCTTTATAATTGAAACCTATCTAAAAGGTTTTGGAAAACATGTCTCAATGCTTGGATAAGATCTAGGAAGCTAATGTGGTGTTTTGAGTGTTTTGAGCAAGGTTTACACAATGTGTAAAATGATGTTTTGATTGCTAAAAAGTGGTAATATGAGTAAATAGAGTTTTCTAAGTTTGAATGTGTATTGAAATTGCCGAGATAATTTATTTAAATATTTATCTATGGTTTGGTAAAGGTGCATACTTTAATCTTGAATATTTGATGTTTTGAGTAAGGTGGATTTTTGGTGCAAAATGGTGTTTTTGACTGCAAGTTAATGGTAATTCTAATGGCTAGTGGTTTGTAAGTGTGTATCTGATTTATTTCAGTCAAGAATAGGCTATTTGCAGTGTCTTGGGTGTTTGGTGAATGGTTAGAAGCAAACTCAATGGTTTGTAGTCTTATTCCCTCATTGAAACAAGTTGAAATGATGAGTAATTGGTTGAATCTGATAATGACACGGAATACTGACGAAGTGCTTGGCTTTTTGGTTGCCTTATAGTTTCTAATGGGAAAAGTGGGATTTTGGTGAATGGATAAGTGATTTTTTCATGAAAGTTGAGCAAAAGAATGATGTTTGTTTAATTTGATCTTCTCCTGTTAAGTTTGGATCAGAAGTACCCTGATGGTTTGTGGATCCTGATACATGCTCTTGCATCAATAAGCAAGGGGTGTCAATCTTCACAAAACCTCAAACGAATGAGTTTCAAACAAAGTTTCAACCAACAACTCTCTATCTCTTCAATTTTAACCCTTCACTCTACCTTGTCTAGTAGGTCAATAGACCCTAGTTTTAGACTTCTTCTCACAAACTTCTCAAATGACTTCACAAATAAATGACTGATCTAGATAGCCATTATTGAGTTACAACACATACTTCAAAATCAATAGTGACTGTCTTGGAACATGTGCATCAAAACTGACCAAAGTGCAAAAGGGCAACAATCTTTGACAGGGAATTACTTGAAAACCATGATGCTTATGAAATCTCTATCTGAGCCTACGAGATCATGTTGGGCCCCTCTACAAAAACCTCTCTCAGTTTTTTCTATCTCAGAGTGGTTTTCCCATGGCGGCGGATTTTCACTTGATGGAAAAAGTGTCAAATGCAAGTAGTGCAAAATTGCAAAGTGATGCAACTTTCGTTCTACAACTAGTGTGACCAAACAGACTATTCCAACGCATCTGAATAGGTATTTTTAAGCTAGGCATGGTCCTCTTTCACACCCAAACACGCAGAATCGCTCTGAGCTATGTTCAACCAAATCGATCCCTTAGGGTCCAAAGTGCAAAAGGGAAGTAAAATTTGAAGGGCTATTACTCAGAAACCATGATGCTTACAAACTCTTCGTCTGAGCCTACGGGATCACATTGGGCCCCTCTACAAATACCTCTCTTAGTTTTTCTTATCTCAGAGTCATTTTCCTGTGGTGTCCAGTTTTCACTTGATGAAAAAAGTGTCAAATGGAAGCAATGTAAAGTTGCAAAGTGGTGCAAATTTCATTTTGCAATTTGTGTGACCAAACAAACTGCTCCAACATGTCTCGATAGGTAGGTTTATGCTAAGCATGGTCCTCTTTCACACCCAAACACACATAATTTCTCTGAGCTACGCTCAACCAACTTGATCCCTTATAATGGCATGAAAAATAATGGAAAAGAGAAACATACACATGATGGTTGAGAAATCTGAGTATTCCACACAAAAAGTGTATGATCATTGGTGCAAAGCACCTTGTTCCTTCATTTGATGAAGAAGGTCTAGTTCAGTGGTTTTAGTCATTATAATGTTAAATAAGGCCATGATAGGCCATTTTGTAATCTTGCTTTTAGTTTTGAGTTATTGTGGGGTCATTTGAGTCAATTATGTAAGTATGAATGAGAAAATAGCATTGGTAAAGGCATTGGAAGATATTACTAAAAATTGTGGATTTTGTGGATTTGCAGACCGGTAAATGCTACCCAATGGTGTTTTGCAATTGTAAGAGTGATTCAGAGCATGTTGCTTTGTTAAATAGACCTATTTGGGGATCTAGGACAACATTGAGTCCATTTCTTATTTGTATTATAAATTATAACTTGCTTTCTCCCGAGTCCATTTCATATACAAGAAATAATATTGCAAAAAGTTGGCGTATAAATCTTTTGATGCATTTATATGGTGACACATCAAGAACATAACAATGCATTTTGCACTATCAGGATTATGTTGTGAAAAATGTTTAAAGACTATTGAAGATAAAATGTTTGTATGATAATGTGTCAAGAAGTCAATTACTTCATCTACTCTAAATATTATGTTTTGCAAGTGTTGTGAAGATTATGTATCATTTGCTTAATTGAGTTGTTCCAATCAAAGGATTAAATATATTGGAATATTTTTATGAATCATTTCATGGAATACCAATTGAAAACGTGTTTTTTGCTTTTAGATAAAGTTGTTTAGCATCAATCAATTAATATTCAAGACAAACCATGAAGGACAACAATGATCAATGCTAGGGCTAACCAATTAATAAGTATACGCATTAATAATTCAAGCATGTACATGTGAATAAGGGAAGCACAAGTACTCAAAAACATGTAAGCCTTGAAGTATACACACAAATACATAGTATACACAAATTAATAAAAAGTATATGCACAAATACAAGGTATACGCATGAAAACACATAAGTCACAAAATATACATTGAAACACACATAAGTCACAAAGTATACACTTAAGTTGTAAATTATACACTTGAATACACATAACTCATATCTATTGAACCATCAATTTAGAATGCAAATATGGATACCATCGATAAAAAATATTTGTATTAACCAAATAGCCATGTAGGCATAAATCAATATATGTTGATATAAGTATGAAATATAGGTACAAAATAGCCATATAGGTTTATGAGAATGCCATATAGGCATACAATGTCAAATATATCCAATACAAAATATGTACAAAACTGCCATGTAGGCATACAACAAAGGGCCTTGGAATCAAAAGTCATTGCTCTCCATGCTCTATAAATAAATTCTTTCCCTTTGCTTGTCGATCGGATGACAATAGGTCTATCACTTGTTTGTGCTAAACTCGAGGAGTACTCCTATTGCTCCTCCTAGTGTTTAGTTCATGGTGAAGTTTTAACTGTTACAATAAGAAGTAAAGACATTAATATATAGAAATTACATTATAAAAAATGATATATTTAACAAAATAATCACTTACCGCCATCTCATGATCACTCTCAACGAGGGAAATATTCACATGCCCATGCTGAGGTGTGCTCAAGCCATGTATAAACCATCCAAATAGAAATTAAACTATGAATCAATAATGGTTTGATTTTTCACTAACATCTATAACAACGAATGTAAATTGAAATTTACTAATTTGCCTCATACCTCCCCTATCAGAGCCATCGAGGATTGTATAGTAGATGAAACATTAATCTCCATTGCCCTCATCACATTCGGAGGTGTTTCGGCTTGCAACATCTGAAAATAAAAAAACAATAATTTCAATCACAAAAACTACAATAGTGATCCACGTCATGACTTATAATGTATGAGATAATGAACAAAACTTTATGTACTTATTAAACTATATATTTCCGATTATTATGCTTACTATTTTCCCTATCCATATCTTGTTCGAAAGGACATGTTTTTAGGCTTTTACCCACAGCAGCAAGCCGGTGAACCATTTGATCAAATTATTTTGTAGACATGTAAGATAATTGTGGTGGCATAGAGAAGGCAGTAAACTGTTTGAAAAAATGCCTCAAAGAATGGGGTCTAGTGGTGATGGAATTCCATTACAAACAAATGCATGTCATGGCATTCCATCACCATAAGACTGCATTTCTTTCAGGCATTTTTTCAGAAAGTTCATTATCTTCTCTATGGTATTATTGCTTACTATTATGCTTTGATAGATATTTTCCAAGCATCCATAGTTTGTTGGAAAGCACCTATTTTAGGCTTTTATCCATAGCAACAAGGAAGCAACTTGAGTAGTTTGATAAAATGCTTTGGTACACATGTATGGAAAATGTGGTATCATAGAAAAGGTGGTGAGCTATTTGAAGAAATGCCTCAAAGAAATGTGGTCTCATGGTGATGGAATGTAATTCCATCACCATGAGACCACATTTCTTTGAGGCATTTTTTTAAACTACTAACTGCCTTGTCTATGCTATTGCTTACTATTATGCTTTGATAGATTTTTTTCCAAGCATCCATAGTTTGTCGTGCAGGTGCACCATTGCAAGCACATGCCTCCATGATGAAAATTTAGGAGTTTGAATTGGTTAAGGTGTTTTGATGATGTAATAAGGCTTAAATAGCCATTTTGGAGGTTCTAATAGTCTCAGTTAGTTAATTTAGGCATAAAGTGCAAAACATTGACAAAGTTGTCAATTTCAAATGTTGTAAAAATGCAAAAAAGGTGTAAAGGCATGGAATGCCAAGGTTCAAAGTAGTTGTAGAGGTTATTGAGTCATTGTAGGAAGTTGGAAAGGTTGGGAAATGTTTAAAAATGATATGATCCATCGATGTAAGTTGTTGTTGGAGAGATTGAAGGAGAAAACTAATAAAATATCACTGATCCAAAGGAGTTGGTATTGATTTTTTGATATGTGAAAGTAGGCCATGATGGGTGCCTGATTTGGGGATTTGTTGACAAGGTTGTTTGAGAAAATTGAAATTTTTGACAGGAGAAGTGGGTTGGCTGACCTAGTAGGAAGACTAGGTAGAAGTTTGAAAACAAAGGAAGAATTGAGTTTTTGAGTTGCAAAGTGGATTGAATCCTTTTGAATGATGAATTTAAGTTATTTGACTGCCCTACATTGCATCAGTTTGTTGGAAAACACCTTTTTTAAGCTTTTAGCCATAACAATGAGGAAATGAAGTGTTTGATAAAATACTTTGGTAGAAATGTATGGAAAATGTGGTAGCATAGAAAAGTTGATGAGGTGTTTGAAAAAGTGCGTCAAAGAAATTGGGTCTCATGGTGATGGAAATCACCATGAGACCACATTTCTTTGAGGAAATTTTTCAAAAAAATCATTTCCTTGTCTATGTTATTGCTTACTATTATTCTTTTGTATATTCCTTCCAAGCATCCATAGCATAGACAAGGCAGTGTACTGTTTGAAAAAATGTCGAGCAGTAAAAAGTGGTCTCATGGAATTCCATGACAAGAAAATGCAATTGGAAGATGCTCCTAGACTTATTACTTATGCTATGTGATGTAATTGCATCACTGCTTATGTTGACTTTCTAAACAACTATATTGTAGTTGAATTTGTCATCTATCAACATCTAGTTATTAGTTATGGAATGTGAAGTAATGATTTGAGTTTGAATGATGTGCAATGCAATGTAATCAACGATATGAATATAAACTACACAAATCTATTAAGTATAATTCATTAGTTAAACTCTTTCTTCTATTACCTATGTGTAGGTTTGAGTAAATCCACTGGCACTAGGAGGTGTTCCCTAGAAACCTCTAATATTAACCTGTTCAACATCCAAAATCACATATTAAAATACCATTCATAAAACAATGCTATTAACATGTAATAAATTTATAATTGTTTACTAGTTACATACCCCACCGATAGGTGTACTTCAAAAATAAGTAGGTGTAGGGCCGGTGTATCCAGTCTCAACATTGTGACCCTACAATTTTATTAAAATCTTAAAACTAAATTAGTTAATCTTGCATTTCAAAATCAAAATTTAATAAATTAAATTCAATGGACATGTTAACTTTTACCTGACTATCAATTCCATATGCCTCATGCAAAATGTTAGCTACCATCTCCATCTCCATAGCTGCATACAAATCCTGTGTAGTGGCCTCTTGAGTGTCGGTGGGGTCATATGAACAAGTTGCCCCGGGCGCAAGATTGACACACATGGGTTCGAAGGCCACCACTCGAAGACTCCCCTGGATGACACTGTAGAATAGGGCTAGTATGATGGATGACGCTTTGGGTCAAAGTGTTGATTGCTTGCAATGTCTCTACGTCAGCACTCTCCTTCGCAACAGAAGGCATAACAACATGCTCATGAGATGGGATAGCGAGAGCTCGTCTCCCTTGCCACGTAGGATCCAGCTGTGCATCGGGTCTATCCTAAGTCGATCCCCCACCTCTCCCCTAGAAGTCCCTCATATCAAAATAATTTGGGATTTTGTTCAATATGAACTCACTTTATAGTTTCCTAAGAAAAGACTACGAGACTTCACAATTGTTGCACGGTGGGTAATCAAAGACCATGTACCACCTATCATTAAAATAGTTCCTAATCTGTTGATGGTGGCACCAATGAATAGGAAACCTCTTCGCATTGAGGATAAGATTTTGATTTGTGTGTGGGTCAGTGAATAATGAGCACAAATCACCTTTTGTAATTTTAAAATCCTTTACATCTTTATATGATAGTTTATCCACATAATAAGCCCTAGCTACCTGCCTCCTATCTTGCCATCCAGTTATTTGTTTGCTAATTGAATATACATTTTTTAACATATCTTTCAATGAACTTGCTAGGGTCATTCTTTCTGCGGTTGAACCATTTGGATCACACAACCTACTAATTAAATCCTCAATTTGTTTTTTGTTGTTCCCAATTGCACTTATTAAATTTTGTTGATTGCCAGGAGGCTATTGAGTGATTGGTGGAGGAGGTTGTTGTTGAGGTTGATTTTGTTGTTGAGGATTTGGTTGCTCTTCTTGTTGAGGATTTTGAGGGTTTGTAGGTTGATTTGAATCTCCTCCAAGTTAAAAAAGTATATATATCAAATACAACCTAAAACTAAAAAATTCAAAACAAAAAGCAAACAATACTTACCTCTCACACCTCTTTGTTGTCATGGTGCCATCCTTACAAGGAAATAACAACCATTGGTGAAGATTTTTGCACAATACCTCCTCCTATAACGCAAGCGTGAAAAATGGGGGTTTTGGTCACGGGCACAACAAAAAACACAGTCGAAATGAAGAATGAATGAGTTTCACTTTTTTTTTGCTTTTAACATGTCATAACATGAGCGCATTATAACACACTCATGTTGTGGGCTCGTTGTGGCCGAGCATCAGGCTCGACACACCAAGCCATAACGTGAGCACATTATGACACACTCCTCATGTTATGGGCTCATTGTGGCCAAGCCTCATGCTTGACACACCTGTTATGCCTTGCATAACCACCCCACTTTGTTTTGGATCAAAATGGGTCCCCCTTTCTCTTTTATTTACTCTGCTTCTGGTTACTTGCTTTCCTCTTTGGAATTCTTGTGTTTTCCTCCTAATTTTATCTTTTGTTATGTTTGATCTAATCTTGGTTTTGCCTCAGTCGAAATTCAGGTTTTCTCCTGAGTTTGGGATTTTCCACCCAATCCATATTTTCCCGGATCTCACTCTAGCTCCGGCCAAACGCTGTTGTTTGGGGATTTTTGGTCTTCACAGAAATCCACATGGACCGGATTTTCACGGATTTCCTTCTCTTCCAGATTTTCCCAAAATCTGTTGTTCCCTGTTTGTTCCGAATTTTTTGGAATGTCTTCCCCTTCGCGAAAATTCGTCCCTCGCAGATTTCCCCGGAATCTGGTGGAATGTGAAGAAGTATGAAGTGGTAAGGCTAGTTAATAAATGTTGATGCATTCTAGGATTAATTGATGCTATTTTTGATCTCGCATACTGTTCCTTGATTGATAATGATCGAATTGAGTTTCTAATGGGTTTTTCATGCTTATTCCATTGGAATCCGCCTGGCCCGGAATTCTCCGAAATTCCTCCCTAGCTTGGGTTCCACGGTTTGGCCCGAAACCCAAACTGTTGGTATGATCATTTTGTTCAAATATTTAACGATACCCTACTAATATAGGATTCATTTTAATGATGATTTTGATTAATTAACTTTTGTTTGTATGGTCTTCTCTGTTGAATGCAGGATTAAATCGCATACAGGATGATATTTGTAATGGGGGCTTAGTTGGGGTGCATGCTTCAATCCAGTTGGTCATGAAAATCCGCTAAGTCAAAGGTCGACAAGAATTTCTTAACCTCTTTCTGACTGGTGGCTCGACTCTAGCTATTTAAAATTCAAGGAATCAGAATACTCCCCATTATGGATCCTATCGGCCTAGGGTTGTCACAATTTCCCTGACCCATGGTTCGTTTTGTTCAAATCTCCATTTATGTTGCCTATCGGCAAGACTTTAGGGATGTCGTGGCGAGTGGAAGTTACATACATGCATCTGTCGATAGGACCAAGGTATTCATCTTGGTGACTTTGGGGTTTCCTTTATCGGCATAAGGTTTACTCCCCGCCAAGAGGTCTCAGCGAGTGCACGAAGTCTCACCGACTAGTGAAAAGAGGTCTAGCACTTCGGCGGGAGTCATCTGCTTCGCTGTATGGTCTTGGCAAAGTCTTTTGGTCTCACCGACCAGTGGCAGGGAGAAGGCGTGTCAGTGGGAGATAGTGAGTTCGGGATAGAGTCTTGGCAAAAGCCTAGCATCTCACCGACTAGCAAGAACAAACAAGTCCTTTCGGCAAGAGTTGTCTTCAGTGGAAAGTCTCCCCGAGTGCTCTGTGTCTCGCCGACCTCCGATAAAGTACTATGTCTTGGTGAGAGACTTTGCTTCAGAGAGAAGTCTTGGCGAGGAAGGAAAGTCACACCGACACAACGTTGGGGGATTCCATCGGTGGTCTTCGGTGAGAAAATTGGTATGCTACAGCGACAACGGGATGAATTAGTAAGGCTTTCACCATGACATGGAGTATCTACAAGACATCTCCCCGACGAGGTGAGGTTATAGCGACACATGCCAAATGAAAGGAAGCATATCAGTGTGGCTGAAAGGGAAGTCTTGGCGACAACATGGGCCGATGAAAGGTGGTCATTTCGGCAGAAGGTCTGGCCGATGTACCGGAGTCTCGGTGACACAAAGGAGAAAACAAAAGCTCACCATAGGTCTTGCTGAAGGGTCAATCTTCGATATGACGTGGGGACCTCGATATAAGGTCTCAGCGAAGAGGAAAGGTCTCGCCGATGTGAAGTAATATCGGTATAATCTCTTGCCGATTCAACAGGGTCTGGCCGAAATAAAACAAAATCGCCGAAGGATATGAAACTTGGTGTAATGTCTCACCAACTATGAAGGTCACACTGAAACAAAGGATGTCAGGGAGACTCCAAAATAAAATGAGGACTTCGCCATGTAGTCTTGTCAATATGCTAAAGTCTTGCCGATAGCGGTAGGTTCACAAAAGAAAAAGAGATATCGGTATAACCAAGGGGAGCTCGCCATGACCTTGTGCCAATTAAGAAGTCTTGCCAAAAGGAAAATGAACTCTGAGCCAGAGAGGGATAGCATCGTTGTGATGTCCTATCGACAAGTGGCTATCTTGCCGATGTTCTTTTGGAGCTTGGTATGACTCCCACAGCTCGCCGAAAGGTCTCACCGAATGCCCCATGCTACCCCGATGACTACTGAAGGATGGGATCATATTAGGGAGACACCGATGATGTCTCATTGACATGCGATGTTGATCGAACCACCTTTGACCGCCTGAGGAGCTCGCTTGGCGTATGCCCAACCAATCAAAAGGAGCCAAAAGAGTGACTCATCCGTCCCTTTGACCAATTGACTGCCCCTATGATGAAAAACAACAAAATACAAGTGAAATAGATTCCTTCTAAGATCCAAAGGCAATGGATCAACTTAGGTGAAAAGTTTAAATCTGCAAGAAGGATCAATGGTGCTTCCAGAAGACGGTCAACGAACAGAGAAGTCTAGAATAGAAAGGGAGCTGAAGGAAAGAAGGAATTGTGACTCAGAGGGGACAGTTGTGGTGACTGCTGGCAAAGAGGGTAGATCAGCATTGATGAAGATATTCTGAGCATTCAAGACCCCAACAGAGTTTGAAGATGGACACGTAGACAGGAGAGTAAAGGCTGCAGCTGCAAAAGATCTAAGGTCGTCCCCAGAACAACTTTTCAACATGGACAGCAGGGCTTCACATTGAATGCAGTTTTGACTTTCCTCAGAAAGGTCTAAGAATTGACTCTCCTGTAGTCTGCAGATATTTTGTAAACCCTAGTGCAGGGGATAGCACATTCTTTCGATGCATTCTATATATAAGGCATTCTTTCCTCTTTGAAAGGTTAGAGTTTTTAAGGTTAGAACTTGTTAGCACTTCTAGATTAGAACTTCTAAGGTTAGAGAACTTTTTAGAATGAAAACTGTTTAGAGTTAGAACTTTTAGGAGTTAGTCAGTTAGCAAAAGGAGATAGAGTTGCATCTTGATTCTCAGTAATGAGAGCTTCTCTTGTCTTCTTGTTTAACAATTAGATTTCAGTACAGACTGTAATGTATTTTCTAATTTCTCTTAGTGTAGTTGGAAACAATCTGGAGACGCAGATTCTCTATACACTGGTGATTGTGCTAGCTTTGTAAATATTGCTTATCTGTTCTATTGATAGTAGAAGCAATCAGAGTTCAATCTACTTCATGTTGTCTTCCTGAATGATATTTGTCTTAATTGATCATTTGATTTGTGAAGTCTTCAAGGAATGAAATGCTATTTGTGTTTTATTTCATGGTAGCTAAAAATTTGTTATTCAAATTAGCACTGAGAATGAAAGAGGTTGTGTGTCAATCACAAGCTTATCTTGTTCTGTAGTTTTGGTTTACAAATTCCTTGAAGTTAACAAGTCTGGTTAAGGTTGGATGAACTATTTTTCTTTTCTGTTTCAAAACCCTGACTTATCTTTTTATATTTCTTTAAAAACCCCTGTTAAAGTAGGTTTTATTTCATGCTTGATCTTAGAACAATCCAAAAGCTCAACACCAACAGGCCCCTTGAATATTACTGTTGCATTGACCATTGAGTAACATCAGCACATTTGAGACCCAACTATAAAGACCTTGGGAGCTAAGGCATCCATGTGTTGCCTTTCTCTTTCAGGAGAAGCAGAATAGCAATATTCTGCTGCATTGTTGTGGTGTGAAAATTGTTGTCAACAGGAACTTGCACTAAAAGGAGGGCCTAGAAGAGAAAATTGGAGAACATTTGGTCTTTCTCATCAGAGAAGCCTCATAGAGTTCTTCGATCAACTGAAAATCCATAACCTTTGATAGAACTCAAGACCCAAGTAAGACAGAAGAATCATAAGGTTGGGGCAACCATCATACCACCTTTATCAGCTCCTCTCACTCCACCAGGCTTTTCACCAATACCCCGGTGGATACCTATCAATCCACCATCACGTCCATCTCAATTTTCATCACAGTTGGCTCAACCACCACCCCCACCAATGGCGTTCTTTCAGAATAATCACTCTCCATTGGGGACTATTCTTGGAGGTTTTCACGATATGCCCAAGAACCCTAAGAAATTCTTCCCTAAGTATTTTCATGGTGAATCACGGAGTGTTGAGGAGCACATACAAGCTTTCAAGGATGCTTGTACTAGAGCTTAGATATCTCACCATGATGTTGTCTATAGGTTATTCCCTTATTCCTTAGGGGATATGGCATACAATTGGTACCTTAATCTTCCTCAAGGCTCCATTTTGACCTAGACACATTTGGAAAACACTTTCATCAACTAGTTCAGAGTTTATGTTGACCTAGCCCTTTTATATCATCAATTTTCCACCATCAAAAAGGAACTAGATGAATCCTTGCCTTTATTCAATACCCGGTTCCAACGAATGTATAGGAGATTGCAAGATCCCTATTTGGTTACTGAGGATAGTGCCATCCAAGCATACTTTAGGGTTATAGACCCTTTGCTAGGTTTGTTCTTGCAAAGGACTTATCAAATAGCTGATATTGATTCTCTATCCAAATTCTACCATCTAGCTATCAAGCTCCAATAGCAAATCAGTTCTCAACAAGGAAGCCTGGGGGGAGGTTTCCCTTCAATAGGATATCAGATGCATAGCCCAACCCCTCTATTCAATGTTGTCCCGGGAATCTCTCCTTCCCACTATAGGCCTATATCTGAATTGCAAACTCAACCACCTGTCTCATTCTTTGCTACTGGAACTTCTGATCCCTTTCAACAATCACAGCTTCCTCAAAGTTCACATGGTCATCAGAACCAAATTGGAACACCAAATTATGGTGGTCAGTCACCTGCTGCTAAGAATGTGGAGAGTGAGAAGATAGTCCAACTTACAAATGAGGTAGAAACCTTGAAGAAAACATTTTCACAAGTCACCAATGACATGGTTCAACTTTGGTTGAACCCTTCCCAAAACCAAGGTAATTATCCCAATCAAAACAACAACAATCAGGGTACTTATCAGAATAACAACTACAACCAAAGAGGTTATCAAAGCCAAAATAGTGGGTACAACTAGAGAAAAAATAACAATAGGCAATGGAATACAGGGCCTAATAATGGTGGAGTTCCTCATAATTATCAAGTTAATGAGGAGAGGTCACATACTACAAATGTGGTTGACTTGAATTTCATGACTAACTGGTGTAGGCTGCATGATACGGCGACTCATTCTGAGGTAAATTGCCCTCAAATGGAGAAAGTTGTCAAGATGGCACATGAAGATGCTCACACGTTCCAGGGGAATTCAAACAAAGGAGGTGACTCAATGGATACTACAATGACTTATGAGCTCTTTGAGGAGGAGCCTTCATTCCCAAGACAAGAAGAAAATGAAATAGAGGAGGATTCATATGATGCCCAGGATTTTCAAACGAAAGGACACTTTCTGAGAAATCAAGGTAAGGGTCCATTCACTACCTCAGCGCCTCCTAATCACATGGTGCCTCCAAATCAAAATGCTGATAATAATCCTCCTCCACCAAAAGGCGTTCCTGACCTCCATAACAAGGGTAATTCCTCTGCTATTTTCAAAAGTAATTCAAGTTATCATACAAAATTTGAAATTGTTTTTGAGATGCAGAAACATAAAAAATTCTGTCATATTTTGACATTTTAAAGTGGTGCCCTGCTCAAAGGGAGATAGTGCTAAAAGCTCTAAAACAAGCTGATAAGTCAAAAGGAAAGAGCAAGGGAGCACCTACTGGGGACGTGAACGCAGCCTTATACAAAAACAAGGTAGGTACTCCACCTTTCCTTTTAAGTTTAAGGATTTCTGGCAAGAACCTACATAATTGTTTATTGGATTCAGGGGCTTCGGGAAATGTCATGTCATTTTCCATATGCAAGAAGTTAGGAGTAAACCCCATTCAAACCAATAAGAAGGTCATTCAACTTGACAAAACATAGGTTAATGTGGTAGGGGAATTAAGAAACATACACATTCAAGTAGGATTAGATCCTAGGATCCTAACCAACATAGATATTCAAGTGGCAGATATTCCCGAGACCTATGGTATGCTGCTAAGCTGAGATTTGATGAAAAATTTAGGGGGATATCTTTCCCTTGACTTTTCACATATGTGGCTATCATGGAAGGGGATTCCTAATCAGATTAGGATTGAAAGTGAGCCTCGCCTCAAACATATCATCATTGACTATGATTGTCCCAATGAGGTGGCTTACTTTGAGACTAAGATGGGGGTTTATAAAAGAGAAGAAATTCTAACCTTCTCAGTTCTCCATTCTAAAGACATGTCAATGCACAAACTCCCTGAATTCACGATTAATGAAAATCAACAGGCCTTGATTAGAAAGCTGCAACAAGACCAATTGGTCTTAGGGGCAGATATAGATCTGCAAAGTTTCTTGCTCCCTAATTGGTGTAGGGTACACTACCAAAGTCATTTTGAATTGACTTGTCAACCTTACAGGGACATTTTAAATCATGTTTCCCGAGCTGAGGAAGCTGGCACAAGTCGCCCTGAGACCATTGCAGACTGCTTCTCATTTGAGGCCAAGGAAGCAATCATGTTAACCAGGGATACAATACTTTCAAAAGAAATCCCTTCTCAGATCAAACCTACTCTAGACACATGCCCAAATCAACATATTGATAAAGAACAACCCCAAGATCTGCTTGACACCCCTTTACTTACAAATGAAACAAAACCCAAGGGGTTAACCAAAGACACTAGTGACTGTCAAAAGGGTAGCCACAGGTCAGATGACATAACTAAACAAGAATTGGAGACTGCATCTAAGGAACTTATAGAACATCCTTTCCCTGTGTTGGATGCAAAAGATCAAGGAGCCCCACCTCTAGTTAATCCTATCCAAATACCTACAAAAGCTGCAAAAGGATTAACCCCTGCTTATGATCAACTGTGGACCCTCACGTTTGATGGATCAAAATATAAGATAGGCAGTGGTGTTGGAATTGTACTAACCATCCCTCAATGGAAAACCTTCTTTGCTTCTTACAAGTTACAATTTGGATGCACAAACAACGTAGTAGAATATGAAGCTCTAACACGGGGACTGATGTTTGCACATAAGAAGAAGGTCATTGCCTTGATGGTCAAGGGAGATTCAAAAATAGTTATTAGGCAAGTGCGCAGCCAATACACATGTCACAACAGAAGGCTGGCCACTTACAAAAATTGGGTATGGAACCTAATTGAGGACTTTGATGCTTTTGGGATTAACTTAATCCCTAGAGAAGAAAATCAGGTAGCTGATTCATTGGCTGTTGCTGCAAGCACCTTGAAACCTATGCAAGGCTCTAAATTCAGAAGATTCTCAGTGGAACTGATGTCCACCCCAGTTGTTCCTGACAATATCAGGAATTTTCAAGTTTTTGATGATGACCGACATATACTTGCTTTTTTGGTAAGTTCTGATGTTTTTGAGGGGAAAATCATTGATGATTCCAATAGGGATCAAGGGGATTGGAACCCTGGATATTATGATATAGAAGGGGTCCTTAATCTCAAAAGTAATAACATTCCCAAGGGAATGGTTGCTCTAGAAAGAATCTTTGACTCAGATCCAAGGGCCCAAGAGAAGATATCAGTTGAAGAAAAGGGAGGCGAATATGAAACAGTTAACTTAGCTAATTCTGGCCCCCAAAGGAATCTCTACATAGGGAAAGCATGCCCTGAAACAATCAGAAAAGACATATTGAGGGCACTTAAAAAGGATATTTCTGCAATTGTTTTGGGATATGAAAACTTAAAAACATTTGATGCCTCTGTTATGACTCACACTATTCCCTTGAAGCCCGAAGCTAAACCCTTCTGACATAAGCAACGCCCTGTCAATGCCCTGATTGAGCCATTGATCTATAAAGAAGTTCAGAAGTTGTTGTCTACAAGGATAATCTTTCTTGTGCACCATTCAACATGGGTAGCCAACTTAGTTCCAGTCCGCAAGAAAAATAGGGAGATCAGGCTATGTGTTGACTTCAGAAACCTGAATAGGGCTTTAGAAAAGGATAACTAACCACTTCCTTCATTGGATGAGGTACTATAGACTGTCAATGGAGCACAGATGATGTCATTCTTGGACAGTTACTCTGGATATAATCAGGTAATGGTCGACTTTGAGGACAGGATGAAGACAACTTTCACTACAAAGTGGGGGACGTTTGCATACAGAAGGATGCTATTCGGTCTGATAAATGCTAGAGCAACTTTCCAGTGCGCCATGGACATAGCATTCAAGGACCTAATCAGTAAGTGCATCATTGTCTATATGGATGACCTGACAGTGTTCTCCAAGGACCGACTGAATCATGCTGCAAACTTAGCCAAAGTTCTTGAGAGATGCATCCAATATGGTGTCTCCCTGAATCTCAACAAATGCATGTTTGGAGTCTTAGAAAGCAAGCTTTTGGGACATATAATTTCAGAAAAAGGGATTCCAATCGACCCAGATCAGGTTGAATCAATTCTGAAGATCGCTAGGCCAGGGAGCAAGAAAGAGTTAAGATCTTTCTTTGGGAAGATCAACTTCGTGAGGAAGTTTATCACAGGATTTGTAGAAATTATGAAGCCCTTGAATGAGATGATCAAGAAGGATACCAAAATAGAGTGGATGGATGAAGCAAAGGCCGCATTTTCACAAGTCAAACGGTCCATCTCAGAAGCGTCGATCCTCACCAGCCCCGATTACATTAGGCCATTCTACATTTACTCTTTTTCCTTTGAGCATTCATGCGCGGCCATTTTAACTCAATGCAAAGACAAGGCAAAGGAGAGACCAATTGCTTTCATGAGCTCTCCGTTCAAAAATGCGAAAATCAAATACCCGCCTCTTGAGAAGCAAGCTTTCACGTTGGTGCGGGCTATCAAGAAGTTCTAACATTACATCCTCCAAAGCCAAGTCATCGTAGTAGTTTCTGACGCGGCGGTGAAGTCCCTACTCATGCAAAGTGAGCTGGGAGAAAGGAGAGGCAAATGGATGGCCATCCTGCAAGAATTCAACCTGGAGATACATCCTATGAAGCTAGTCAGGGGCACGGGCTTATCTCAGTCTATGGCGAACGCTGGCGACAACATCATCTGTCAGTAATACATGACCCAGTCTTTCTCTAATGACCCCTGGTATGCTGATACCATATGTTGTATCCTCAACAATCGGTGTCCAACAGGAATAAATGCAACTCAAAGGAGAGCCCTAAGACTAAAAATTTCTCATTACATGCTCAAAGGAGGGTTGTTGTATAGAAAGAATTTTGAGGGGGTATACCTGAGATGTCTTGATCATCAAGAGGCCAAGCATGTGATTTCCAAGTTTCATGGGAAGCATGGCACAGGTCATGGTTCTGTTGATTCTTTGGCATACCAGATTCTTAGGTCTAGTTATTATTGGCCCTGCGTATTCAAGGACACCCATCGACATGTGAGAACATGTCACACATGCCAGGTTTCTGCACCAAGGGAATGCCATGCGGCCATGCCACTACAACCCATCTACAAGGTAAGGCCATTTGCCTAGTGGGCACTGGATTTCATTGGAGTGATTAACCCAAATTCCTTTGCAAGACATAAGTTCATCTTGACTGCTACTGACTACTGCACAAGGTGGACAGAGGCTATACCCTGCAAGAATAGCACGACAAAGGTAGTGATCAAGTTCCTCACCGAGTGCATCACTACAAGGTTTGGGGTACCCTTCGCTCTGGTATGTGATAATGGTTCTGCCTTTTCTTCCATTGAGTTTATTTCCTGGGCTTATAATCACATGATTGTCTTGAAGTATTCTTCAAATTATTACCCACAAGGCAATGGAGTTGCAAAGTCTACCAATAAGAATCTCGGCCTTTTGGCTAAGATCAAGTGTAGTATCTGTTCTTATCAGTTTAATATCTGATACGTGGTTCAATGAATCACATGATATTAAATTAATTTCTTAAGGGGGAAGGACCAAACGGTAGCTTGCTATCAGGTACTTCACGCGTCGCTTCTGTACTGCACTACAGCAGAAGCCTGGCGCACCCCACAAACCAATGCAAATACAAACTTAAATTCAGTTTTTATTCTGGTAATAAGACTACTCTTTCATCAAATTGAGAGTACATCATTTATTTTTCTTCTGGTAAACAGAAAAGCAATCTATAATCAAATTGAGAGTCCATCAGTTTTTCTTCTGGTAAATAGACGTCTAAATCTTTAATCCGAAAGTCCAGCACTACCGCAGAAGCCTGGTGCACCCCACAAGCCAATGCAAACAAAAGATGAAGGAAGTGTGTTGTAAATCGCCAGCCATCTTTGGAATAAGCAGACAAATAATAAAAGTACTCACAAGGAACAAGTTTCAGGGGATTAACCTTAACTACCTCACTGTCAGAATTTAAGACCTCATGTGGTATTTTAGATTATATTAATTTCCATGCCCCCACAAACTCTAGAAGCAAGATGTTCCAATGATGTCCCAACATTTCCTTAAATACATCAATGGAAAATGATTCAGTGGATGATCTTTTCCTCTCTTCTCTTTTCCTGTGATGGTCAACTTGTTTCTTTTAGCATGTAATAGGGGAGAAGATGTAGTAGTTGAGCATCCTATCTTCGCGCTTCTAATTATCCTGCGTGGAAATTTCAAATCACTCCCAATTTTTTACAGCAGCTTACCTGGCAAGTCCCCTGCCCATAACCAAGGTTTCAGGGCCACATCAGCATGCTTTTTGTCAAGTTGTCCAAAAATGCCCAAAAAAAATGTGGGACCAATACTTGTGCATTCACAGCATGTTTTGTTGAACATTGATGTGGAATCACATGATTGGTTGCTTTTTAGTTCAGAGGAATACATTTTGTTTAATTGAGGGTAGTCATCATCAACACTAACAACTTTAAAGTCACAACTATTGGTCCAATATTGATAAAAATATTGGGCATTATATAAACAACTACACTATTGAAACATGCTGAGGTACTGGGTCCTCTCCCCTAATGCGACTTATTTTCCTTTTCTCTTGAATTTCTTTGGTTTAAATGAACTTACGAATTTCGCTTGTCTATTTCTAAGGTTTTTATTTAAACAAATTGAGTAAACATAGTCAATTTAATTTTTCAAAAGTTTCTATCTAATTTTATTTGTTTAAATTGCTTAAAATTATAAAATAGATAGGAATATTCCTCAAGCTTTACTTTATATAATGCAATTTTATAAAATTATTAGTGCTAGTCATGGTTTTAGGAAGATCGTTCTCTTTGTTTGAAACTATGGTATCCCTCATTCAATCCTCTACACAATTTTTTCTCTTCAACCCTTGATTGGGTGTGCCTTTATTACCTTTACAATTTGGTGTGACAAGATTGAGCATGATAGGCAACTCCATTGGTAAACACCTTTATACTTTCTTGAAACTTCCATGATCTTCAACACTTATCTTTTCCCAAATTTGCATATAATTGGACTTTGATAGGGTGTACCTAATTCAATAACAATAAAAAAGAATGAAAGTTATTGGATTCAAGTTTCATATTATGTTAATATTCTTTTCCAATATTGTAGATGTTTTAAATATGATCATTTTTCCTCTCTCCATCCAAATAGGGACAACCTGTCTTCTAAAGATTAAAGGAACAGTTCTTCCTTATAGGCCACTTAGTGGTAAGGGGTTGAGCCACACCACTCTTGGTTTGACTTGTGGGAGGGGAAGGAAACCTTGGTAACGACCCTTCAACAACAAGAGGATAAGATTGTTTCTTTAGGGAGGAATTATCTTTCCCCTTATGCTTCCAAATAGAAAGATGAACCTTCTTCAATAGACGTTTCATTTTCTTCCAAGGGAAAGGGGTTGGCTAATTGACTATCTTCTTTGCTAAAGAAGACTCTTGTGTTGGAGGATGTCCATTATAGTCCTATGGTTATTCTTGTTTTTATCCATATGTGAAGGGGTGTTCCTCCCATGGGGACAAACCACTATTAATTAATAAATTTTTAGAAAGTGGTCCACAAGATTTGAGCAATCAAAATTGGTTAGTGGGGTAGAGGAAAAAGTGTTCCACAAAAAAAAGTAAAGGATAGATGTAATATGACACTCTAATAACAAGTTAAATATGCGAGTTTAAGTTTTTCTTGGGTATTTTGATTAGGCCCAAGTTTTATTTCTTTTTAGAGACATTTTGTTAGGAACATTATAACGTTATTTTTTTTTTATGTTAATATAATGGGATAGGGCCCTATAGGTTTTTTTTAGAAGATAATTCTAGCATAAATTTTTTAATTCTACTCTAAGATCCAAATTCATACTCCAATTCCACATCTAATTTCTTGAGGGTCAATTGTCAAAACTGAAAGTGGCAAGTTAGCTTACGTATGTAATTCCTAGCCGTTGTCTTCAGAACCCTAAATGTTATCTGGTATGTAAACTTCTTCCATTTGTAGCTAAGCCTTTTATCTAATTCCACCATATTTCTTTTTAATCACACTCTCATCTCACAAATTTTTTGTGCATCCCACAAAGTAAACGTCTAGTAAATGTGAACTCTATAGGTGCTAAATCAGGAGGCTTCTTCAAACTAGTCCACAGATTTTCAACATGCACAATAAAATTAAAATTAAGTTATGAAATTTTATGGTAATCTTCCCATGTCTATGGAAATGAGAAATCCCACTTGCCAGCCAGCAATTAATACCCTCCTAGTGCCCTTCCCACTGGATTTTAATAATTATATATGTTCTGTGAGAGGGCCTCTAGCAGTTATGGCATATGCCATTAACTTATCCCAATAACATATACTTTACATGATATGGTATCTCAATTCAATCTAACATAATTCACAAGGAGAGGCACTAATCAGTAGCTTTCATTAGATTCTGATACTAGACAGATTGTTTGAGCTGCTTATTTTCTCATCTGAGATCCTCACGAAACTGCTTGTCCACATGGCAAGTTTTATGAAAATGGCTTGCGTAAGCTTCTTCTATAGCAGTCCTGAGATTAGTTGTAAATTGTTTGGCCAGTATTAAAGCTATTTGTGTAATTGAATATTGAAAGAATTTTATGAATAAACAAGGTTTTCTAAGAATTTAGATCACAAAATAGTCAATCTATATGAAGAAGTCAGGGCCACAAAAATGAAGATATAAGTGTGTAATCCATGAAATGAAAAATTTAGAAATTAATTCATCAATGTATGAGAAAATTAGTCCACAAAATTTTGACAGCTGAACATTTGAACATTTGAAGTATCTTATCTTCCCACTATAAGAGAGGAAAAGAAGCACAAATGGGTAAAACAAATAAATGGTTATGTTCTTTCTTATGTTGCAGATGAGTTTTAATGATCAGTCCATAAAATATATATTTGATTATAATTTTTCTGAGGTCGCCAATACTGTTGGCAAGGTTAATCATTATGTTCATTGTGCAACCATTAAAATTGATTAATTCTGTATCACATTTTTAGAAAAACTGTCTTGAAAATGACAAATTTTAATTGTTTACCTTTTTTAAGCCAATTTATTGAACATCTTGCTTATCAAAACTGTGAAATCTCTCACAATTGCAGAAAAATATGGACAATATAAATTCGCTTTGCTGTGAATAATGCTCGGAGAATGAAATCTACCTTATTATGTAATTTAAAAATAGTAATCGATAAAATAAACAATACATTTTAACAATAAACGTAGATTCCACCCCTACAAAGCTGTCCTCTCCTAGGTAGGATGTATACCATGTGCACACAGTGAATTCCATGAATTGATCATGTTTGTTTTGAACTTTATCAAATTTCGGCCAATGTAATTGTAAGAGTTTGAAATTTGTCGCGGTTTTCAAAAACCTAAAATATGAATTTATGACCATCAATAGAAATGCTTGGAAAATAAATAAATTCTCAGAGATTTTGAAATAATTTATAGCATTGGGAAATCTATCAACTAAAACAAGTAACCATGCCTTGTAATTGTTGAGTGGAATTTACAGGGGCTAAATTTGGTAGTTGATCTTTTCAGGCATGTAAAATTTTCATGAAACTTATTGATTCATAATTGTCCTTCAAATGTTAAGGCATGCCATGTTTGAAAAAGAGAACATTATATAAACTACAAATATATACAACTCTAATCCTTCAGAATATTTGGTTTGTCTATGCAACATTTTCCCTTTCATAGGAGACCCCTTTCCTAAAGCTTTGATTGCATTTTATAGCAAAAATGTAGCCATCAATTTGAGCCAGAAGGTGGGAGCGGGAAGTGATCTTATCTGTGAGTTGTAGATCTCCAATAAAAATAAACATTTTGAATGCAACCTCAAGTATTTCCCTAATATTGTGATCTTAATCAGGTCTGCCAACCCCATGAAAGCCTCAGAAGAACGAACCTTCTGATAGTTTTGATTCCATATTCTTCTGAAGCCGCCTTTTAATACTAGAACAGGAGGAGCATTTCACCAACATTAGAAACTCTATTTCTTCATTGTCGCCTACAATTGGCACAAAGCAAGTGTAAGAAAATAATCTGCTATGAATTAGGGACAGCATTTCTGCACAGCTGTAGCTCTACAGGAAAGGTAGATTTAGGAATTTGAAATCCGGCGGCTAAATCAGAGGAAATGTTTGATGCCATATCCCTGACTTAAGTCCAAGGAAGTGATTCCGTATATTGCATGAATGCTATCTTTAAAAGTTGAAAAAACAATTCGGTAGCAACGGAAGAACGTCTAGAGCTTCCTATGAAAAGTAGAGAAAAGGGCATTAAGAGGGTCGAAATTGGTACACATTTATCCCACATGTAGGCAAGGTAGGGAAAAGGGAAGAGAGGACGGATAGAAAGAGAGGAGGAAGTGAAGATGAAAAGCATACCTTTCTCGGCCTTTTGGCTAAGATCAAGTGTAGTATCTGTTCTTATCAGTTTAATATCTGATACGTGGTTCAATGAACCGCACGATATTAAATTAATTTCTAAAGGGGGAAGGACCAAACGGTAGCTTGCTATCAGGTTCTTCGCTCGTCGCTTCTGTATTGCACTATAGCAGAAGCCTGGCGCACCCCATAAACCAATGCAAACACAAACTTAAATTCAGACTCTTCTGGTAAACAGAAGATCAATCTTTAATCAGATTGTAAACAGAAGACTAATCCTTCATCAAATTGAGAGTCCATTTTATTTTCTTCTGGTAAACAAAAGACTAAATCTTTAAAATCCAAAAGCCCAGCACTACCGACGAAGCCTGGTGCACCCCATCAGCCAATGCAAACACAATATGAATGGAACGTGTTGTAAATCACAAGCCATCTTTGGAATGCAGGCTTTTAAGTCCTCTTGGTGTTCTAGATTATATTAATTTCCATGCCCCCACAACTCTGGAGTCAAGTTGTTCCTTCGATGTCCGAGATGTTTTAAATATGATCATTTTGCCTCTCTTTGTCCAATAAGGGACAACCTTTCCTTTAGAAATTTTCAACAACAGTTCTTTTATAAAAGCCACTTGGTGGTAAGGGGCTGAGCCTCACCACTCTTGGATTGACTTGTGGTAGGAGATTGAGGCCTTGGTAACACCTCTTCTACAACAAGAGAATAAGATTATTTCTTTAGAGAGGAATTCTCTTTCTTTGTATGCTTCAAAACATAAGGATAAACATTTAGTATATGTTTCATTTCCTTCCAAGAGAAAGGAATTGACTAATTGACTATCTTCTTTATTAAATGTGTTGGAGGATGTCCATTATAGTCCTCTGGTTATTTTGAACTCCTTTTGGTCCATATGTGGAGGGGTTTTCCTCCCATAGGGATGAATCACTATTAATTAATATATTTTTAGAAAGCGGTCAACAAGATTTGGGCAGCAAAAAAGGTTAGTGGGGCAAAGGAAAAAGTGTTCCTCCAAAAAAAAACTAAAGGATGGATGTAATATGGAACTTTGATATCAAGTTAAAAAGAGATATGTGAGGTTAAGTGTTGCTTGGGTATTTTGGTTAGACCAAGTTGTGTTTCCTTTTAGAGACTTTTTGTTGAGAACTTTGTAATGGTTTTTTCTTATGTTAATATAATGGAATATGGCCCTATATCTTCTTTCAAATATAATTATTAAACACATGAATATTCACAAGATTTTATCTTATCCAATGCTAGTTCTCAATAAAATTATATATGTTATCCACCCACATGGAACCTCCTCATAAATTACAAATATTTATTTGAAGAAAATAATTTGCTGAAAAAAATCATAGATAATTACTATCATTGCTTAAAAGACTACAAGCTTGGTAATTGTGAATATTATAGTAATTTAAAATAATACCCTTGATTTGAATACAATTACCCTAATCCATCATATCGCCATCATCAACTTTCCTACATGCTTGCTTAATGCATACCAAAATGCAATAGGGAATACTACTCCTCATGAAAAGGTGAATGATTAGAGTATAATCATATACATCAAACCAATAATGTTCAATATTTCTCTCTAGAACTCTTGTGTAGTCATAATCTAAGTGCTAGCTTAGAACATAACTATCTTGTGCAAAGATATAGATTTAGTACTACTACATCACACATAGCTCAAGAATCAACCTTAAAAATTCTACATCCAACACTTGAGATACCTTAGAGTACAATCCTCTATAACATCTTCAAAGCATATTTTTCTTAAAGGATTTTACTTCAAATATGCTTTAGTACTCCCTACATTATGTGTTGCCAACACATGCTTTTCCTTTGCAACCCTATGTATTGGACCATATGTGTGTAACTGTCACATCACCTAGGAACCCCTTTATTTTCTTATGAGACTCCCTTATAGTTCCATTGAAATTTGGACAAGGGATGGAATTGGCAACCATAATATGTTGATTGGACCTATGTGTGCATATATGCATGGTTTTATGAACTATTGATGACTACTATTAGTGATTGTATGCACCCTATATCAAACAGTTCATTAACAAATTTATTTGAGGCATTATATCAAAAACACTATTGGAAATTTATTTGAGGCATTATATCAAAAACATTATTTCTATCATACTCTGTCAAAAACACTATTGGAAATTTATTTGAGGCATTATATCAAACAGTTCATTAACAAATTTATTTGAGACATTATATCAAACAGTTCATGATATAAAGTTTAGGGTGCATACAATGGAAACTTGGATAGAATTCTTCATATTTTTCCTTTGAGTCTTATGACATTACTCCAAAAATGGTTGGTGAACTAAATGTATGAATCACATTATGGTTTCACATTATGGTTCTTAGATCATGATCTTCACATTATATACATTTCACATAATGGTTCATCTTAGTATGTTTTACAATATATACATTTTACATCATGCTTTCACATTTTAAAATTAAAAATTCTTGAAGCTAATTAAGGCTTTGAGTTGGGAAACTTTAATATTATTGCTCACTCTTAATTTATAAAAAATTGAATTAATTGAATTATTTTTGGTTCAATAAGGTAGTTGGGAATGGTGGATTGAATAATTAGGGCTTTACAATGGTTTTTTCATGAGTGGGTATGGATAATTTGTTACATGGTTTCAACTTAATTTTTTGTTTTGTGAAATTTGGATTGGTCTTTGTTTTTAATTGATTGAATAAATTTAGAGGAAAGAAACTAGATTGTTTGAATGAAATGTATAATAAAATAGTTCTATTAGGATTAGAAGGAATGAAGGTATTATTAAATTTTCTATTTTACAACTCAAAAGAGAATAAAGAAAAGGGTGTGCCTTGTTTGTTAATTTTTATTTAGTAAAAGTGAATGAGAACCATTCAAATGATAATAAACCTCCATTACAAAAGTCTTAGGATGTCTAAATCCTAGAATGAACTCCTCATGTTTCCTCCTAAATGGGTGTTTTATTTTTTAATAGAGTTCATACATGAATTAGCCCCTATATCTAGAGATCCCTATCAAACAAACACTTCATATTTGCATGAATTAAAGGATTGAACCTAAATGACATTTTAAAGAAAGGATTTATATGTTCTAGTGTCTTGTCATGGGATGCTCCAACTATTTTTATGAAAAAGAAAGATAAGACACTTTTCCAAGTTGTCTTGATTATGTATGTTCAATAAATAAACAATTAACATTAATATCCACTACCTAAAATAGATGACTTATTTTACTAATTGAGAGGGGTGGCCATATTTTAAAAAACAGGTCTAATATTCAATTACAATTAGCAAATAATAAAAGGAGGAATACATTTATAAAACTACATTTAGAACTAGGTATAGGACATCAAAATTATATGTTTGAGGCAATGCATATAAGACACCCATATACAAAATAGTACAAAAGAAAGAGAAAAAATGTAAAGAATGCACTTGTAACCCATACTTGAGAGCATTAAAATTTTGAAATTAAACATAAAGAATAATAGGATTTATAAATTAAATACATGAGGCTAAATTATATAATATAAAAAAAGACTATTTTAAAGTTTAAATTTATATTTTAATTTTAGGGTAAATACTTTTGGTTGAATTTATGAATTAGAAATAGAAATTTTGAAAGGGCCCCACCCTTTTACAAAGACCAATAAAGAGACAAAAAATGATCAATCATATTGGCATGGAACAACAAGAAGTTCAAAATATAGTTGTAAGTTAGAAAAATAACATCCAATTAGAAATACTCCACCAATAGTGGCAATGTATCTAATAAAGAGGGTCATTTTCCCAAAAACATTAGTAGATCTATCATTTCACAACTTGAATCCAAAATTCTTTAAGGAACTATATCTTATTGTGAACCTTATCCTTTCCATGAATTCAAACCTAGTTCAAGTTTGTAATGGAGTTTCCATCTTTAGTTTCCAAACTTGAGACCAAAGGGAATAAAGGGTTCCTATAATCTTCTAAACTTGAACCTTCTTCATATTTTTAAATTATTAGAAGAAATTCCAAGAGGTGAATGTTGCAATTCAAGAGAATGGTAGAGGCAATGAACTCCAACTAATCCATCTATAACATGATTCTTGTCTCTACCAATCTCCTCTAAATTTCTCTTGACAAGACCTTCTAAATTAGTCATGTCTACAAGAGGACCAACGACCCCTCGATTATGCTCAAAGGGAGTCTCAACCAAATCCTAAGGTAAACAAGGCTCCATCTCATCCTTATACATTTTGTTCAACCTTTCTTTCCTCTAAAATTCCTAAACCTATAAAATACATAGCTATCTACACATGACAACATGGTGAAAACACAAGAAAATCCTATAGCATGACATGTTGAACCCAAATAACCAAATTCAAAAATAATTTAATCTATAAGTATAAATAGTTTGATGGTAGAAACTTTAAACATATAAAAATATGATAAGTGTGTGATTATTTTTCTTTCCACTCTATAAATTTTTTATGTGCTTGTCTATATAATTGAGATGATTCACTCATAATGTAATGATAAAAATTTAGTATGTATGAAAGAAATATTTTTGAGACATCAAACTACCATTCTACATAACTCTCACATGGAAATAAGAATATTATTTTATTTTAACTAAAGAAATTGTGTGTACTCTATCTTGAAAATTACTAATTAATTTTGAATTATATACTTATAATTTAAAATAAGAGCATCCTTGTAACATGGAATAGATAGGTTAATTTTAATGAAATAAAATATGTTTTATATTAAGAAAAATTTACAAATATATGGAACTCATACATTGAGAAATTGACTAAGATGTAACTATGTATGAGAATTAAGATGCTTGAATAGTTTATATACCTTCTTTCAATAATTAACATTAGAAATTAATACTTGGCTCATATTGTATACCCACCTCCCAATGGTCTTGGAATAGATGCATTTAGATGGAGAAGGATTTCAAAAGGCTCATGGTACTTGTGGACCCCTCAAAGGCATTATATATAACACATGAACTTTATTTATGAAATTTTGTCTTTAGTTGTTGGCTTCTAGTACGAATGTTATCTATAAGGTGGAATTATTAGTTGAGACTCTTAATCTTCCATTGTTGGTTTCTAGTGTGATTATACAATATGAGCCAAGTATTAATTTCTAATGTTAATTATTCAAAGAAGGTTTTGTTTCATAAGAAGAGACCTATGTTGACATATTCCAAGGCATGTTATTATCCACAATGCATGAAACTTCTTCACATCTCTACCAAGTTCTAAACAAATACAGATCTGCCATTTCCATGGAGGAGATTGATTATTTAAAAAGGAAATATCATGCCATTTCTTTCTTGAGAAGTCATGTTTGCATTCATGATTTGCAACTTCCATCTTCATCCAAAAAGAAATTATGTTATCGTTATGTGCCTGATATTAACAAATCAAAACCTTCTTTTGAGCATGATCGCCAACACAAAGGTAAATGAGTGGAAACAAAAGAAAGCTCAGTTAATGGATTTCAACATGTTGGTGGAAAATCTGCATCTTTTTGAAAGTGAATTCCTAGCTTATCAGTATTATGTTTAGTAAGGTTTTGTAATCTCCACTGTGTTATGTATTTGGGTCATGGGTATATCTAGTATGATGTCTTCTTTTGGGTATTTTGGGTGCATAAGAGAATGTGCATATGTACTGATGTATTCAACCAATGTGATTTTGTAACATTGTAATCAGACAATTGGTCATTTGTACTAGGACCTCACTGGTCTTTTTGATATTTTGTAAAATTTGTTACTCAGACTGCAACTGGGGGTTTTCTTGCTGGTTCTTTCCCACCAGTATGTCTGCCTGAACCAACTATATGTAAAATATTATATATAAATAAAATTATAAATGGTCTCCCACTTTTTCTTTAAAAAAAAAAATCTTGTAAATGTCCACATCTTTTTCCTTGGCACAATTGCTATTTCTTAAAAGATTTCTTATGATTTTTCATAATGTTGGTCAATACTTTACTGTAAATATTCTATATTCATGCTCTTAAATGTCATAAGAATATGTCATAAGAGGGTTTCATCTTATAAAGCTATAATGACATTATATGCTCTTAGAACATCTTAGACACCTCCCTTGAAGCATTCAACAAATGACAAATAACTACCAACACAAAGTGAGATGCCTCATTTCCTAATATGAGGACAAAATAATAAATCAAAATATTAGGATGCAAGGTTGACCCACCTTTCCCAATACTTGGCTAAGTTTATCATCTATTGAGGAGTGGATTCCAACAACAATTTTGCTTAGTGCTTACTATTAATCCAAGGAATACCTATTCATTTTTTCTTTATCATATGCCTAATGACTCCTCATCTCAAGTTAAATTGTGGGAATGGATTTTTATGCCCTCCCTATGACTAAATTTCTACAAGGAGGTGAATATGATATGGTGGAAAAAATCAAGATACAAGTTGGTTTAGTTCTCATAAACTCTATAAAAAATAATTGAATTCCTACATCCTAACTAGAAATACCATGAGGGGTTTAGATCCTGTTTTAGACAAAAAAATATTCTTATACTCATCACTAGTTCACTTGGACCAAACAAAGATATGGTGAACTAAGGGAAACTTAGTTGTATTGATAGATTTTACTCAGTTATTTCTCTTTCCATTGTCCCCTCTCCACAAAACACCCTTATTTAAGAAGATTCTATTAAACCTATCTCACATATCACCTCCCAATTCTTTAAAATTTTCAAACTTCTTATTCCTCATACCTAAAAATCTATCCTTCAAGCTCAACACTTCCCACCTCAATCAAATTGATCACCTTGCTTCTCTAATATCCCTTTGGTTGATGTTCCTAGACCTCATCAAAATGGTAAGTGGATACAATTGTGGAATGATGCGATTAAATCTATTGCACTACCTACTAAGGATCTTACACAAGAATATGGTTAGAAAGAGATCTTAGAATGGAAAAAAAATAAGGATCCAAATAGAAAAAACTTGTTTTGGCTTTAGCACTTACTTCAATAACTTTTCTACAATGTGAGTGGTTGTTTCGCTGGAAATAAAACTTAGAAGATTTGAACTTAATTGTGGTAGAGGATCTCACCAAGAGATAGGCTACATTGGATTAAAGGATATAAGGGATACAAATTATTTTTTAGTTATCTCGAACATATTTACATTCTCAAGAGTGGATAATATCTATCATTGATCAAGAGAGGTAGTTCCATGACAACTCTAATGATATTAAATCCATTTTCCTCCAACATTACAAATAATTTTTAGTTGATCTAGTTGAAGGAGATCCACTTCAAGATATAGTTGATGAATTGATTGGCACTTGCATACCCAAAATAATTGGTCTCAAAAAATAGGCACATTTAGATAATTTATTCACCCTTGAGGAGGTTGATATTTCCTTGAAGGATTTGAATACTCAAAAAGTCTTGGAATAGATGGTTTAACTATACACTTCCTTAAAACAATATGTTCATTCATCAAGGAGGACTCTATGAGGTATAAAAAGTAGCTTTATCAAAGGGATCCATCATTTAAATTCTATTAATCAAGGGTTGATAAATTATTTTTTAAGAGGGGTAAAAACTTTATTGAAATCGAAAGAAGATTAGTACATAAGAATAAGGGAGCCCATCAGCTCCCACAAATGAAAACCCAGAACAACAAGAGCATACAAAAGCATCAACCAACCAGCCACCAGTAACTTATCCCTCCATATCATCAGCAATAACCTTCTCAAGATCAAGAACATATTCAGGAGATAACTGTCCCCACCCGTCAATCCTCCAATCATCCTCATGCTCTGAAGCCCACTTGGCCAAACAATCAGCCGCCCTGTTCCATTCACGTGGGATGTGGACAAATGACACCACTTCCAATGTAGAGCACCTCTGCAAAATCTGTCTAACCACTATAGCAATCTGCCAATCAACATCAGCAACCCTTTTCTCAAGTAGCAAATTAACAATAATCTGTGAATCAGATTCACAGATCACCTTTCGCCAACCCAAGGCGCACGCACGTTCAATAGCCCAAAGAATAGCCAGCCCTTCCATAAGGTTGTTAGAATTCCGCCCCTTATGGATGGAGAAAAGAAAAATGACAGAACCAGTACAGTCCCTACCAAGTCCACCAATACCCGCAGGCCCTGGGTTACCTCTAGAGGAACCGTCAGTATTAATCTTCAGAAACTCCGTCGGAGGAGGCATCCATCTTCCAACCCTTTGAACCTTCTTTTTCACTCTCCTACCTCTTCTAACACAGACCGAGACAGGAGTCAACTCTTGTAACCACAATCTATTCACAATCTCATCATCTCTTTTCTCCAACGGAAGAGTCACTTCACATTTGGCTTCCACTGTCTCTTGGAGCATCCCAATAATTCTGTACCAAACCTGCTGAGCCATCAAATTTTCTTCGCAAAAAATCCTACGATTCCTTTCCATCCAGATTTTCCAAAGGATGAAAGTAGGACCAATGCTCCACAAAATCTGGAGAAAAGAGGCCTGGGAGGGGGGCCTTCCCAAATTACTCCAGAATTCAACAAGAGAAGAAGCATGAACACAAGGATGTTTCCAAACTCCCCACCACCAATGCCAGAGCAACAAAGAATAGGAACACCGGAAAAATAAATGGGAAGAATCCTCCTCACTGAACCCACACAAAACACACATAGAGGGACCTTGGAACCCGCATTTATGGAGATTCTCCCAAGTCAAGCATCTATTCCAAGCAAGAGTCCAAACAAAAAAATTACACTTAGGCCATGAAAACTTGTTCCACACCTGTTTCCACCAAGGGACCTCCACCCCCCCAAACTTACGAGAAAGCAACTCCTGATAGCCGCTAGCAACCGTATATACACCCTTAGGGTTCGGGCTCCAAGCAAGAATATCCTTATCCCTAAGGGAGTTGCATTGTCTGCTAGCCAAGATATTCTGAAGCACAATACCATCCTCCTCCAACCTGGGAACAGGCCACTCACCAGGGTCCTTCCACCTAGCCACCTCCACCTGTCCACCAAAGTCAAACTTCTTAAAATCACTCACTCTAGACCAGCCAACCTCCAAAAATCTCTGCGACAGATCCATCAAATTAGGGTACTGACGAAGAATGGGTGGGTAACCATCCCAAGAATCAGACCAAAACATAGCTTCAGCCCCTTTATTACAAATCCAAAAAAGGCCCTCCTTGATTAGCGCAGCCCCTTTCTTAAGCGTTCCCCAAATCACCGAGCCTTTCCCCATCAGAGGAAATCGGGGAAGCTCCTCCTTACAAATCCCAGGAAGATACTTGTGGGATAAGATCCTAGCCCAACTATGATCCTGTTCCACACACCACCTCCAGTAGAGCTTTGCAGCCAAAGCTAACCCGGACCACGTCGCCTTCCGTAAACCAAGACCCCCCACCTGCCTTGGGCTACAGACAACATCCCACTTAACCAAGCTCCATTTAGATGAGGACAGGCTACCCGCCCATAAGAATTGTCTAGCCAGAGAGTCCATCTCCTTCACAAACC